>MU224129.1:976457-998448 GCA_018584345.1 Thuja plicata | reverse complement strand
AAATATGAAAGAATAAATATGTTTAGTGGATGTGATAAGTTATGTATGCTTGTTTCACTTCTAGGGTAAATTACGTGATAGTCGGTAAGGGAAAATTAATTCCACTAGTTCATTAATGTAGTTGGTTCTGATGTGAAATGGAATCAATGTAAATTGAAGTTGTAATGGAAATAGAATTTGCTCGATTAAGTAATAAAACAAAATATTTAATAATGGTAATTGAATTCATTAAGGGGACCTTAAGGAATGTACTTGTGAATGGTAACGATGTTATGTTAGAATGTTAGAAAAAAAAAAATTGTTAATTGTAATTTTAGGTCATAGACCTGATTCCTTATGGGTTCCCTGGCGGGGACATTACACTGCCCCTCCAAAAGGTTCTAACTCTAACCAAGTAAAAGACCTGGCCAAGGGAGGTCACCAATTCCTGGGAGGAAGATTTGACATTAAAAAGACGTTAGAGCAGACCACCACCTCCATGACCTTGATGGAGGTTTTTTTGAATTTTCCCGAGTAGAAGAAGTCTCTTCTAAAATTTTTTGTAAACCCAGAGGTTGTCAGTCACCCATTGAAGACCGTCTCTTTCAAGGATGCTAATGCGGCTATCTTCTAGGGAAATAATGAAGATCCTCCATTCCTACTAGGCCTTAATATCCAAGGCAAAAACATACACAACTGCCTAGTAGACTCCAGAGCTTTGGGAAATATCATGCCCCTATCCATATGCCAGAAGCTCAAATTTCATCCCACCCCATCTAATGGCGCAGTGATTTAATTGGACAAAACTGTTGTGAAAATGGTGGGAGAATTGCAGAATGTCTAGATACAGCTCATCCAGGACCCCAAGATAGCCAGCATAATCGACATCCAAGTGGTGGAAATCCCAAAGACCTATGGGATGTTATTAAGTCAGAATTGGTCTAAGTCCTTGAATGGATACTTTTTGACCGACTTCTCCCACTTATGGCTCCCCTAGGAAGGACAATCAAACAAGATCCAAGTTGAAAGTGAACCCCAGATGTAGCAAGCCCTTACCAAAGTTGAGAGGGTTAATGAGGTCTTCTTCTCTGATACTTCCCCAGGGGTGTACCAACCTCTTGAAATGTTAACATTCAATTTCACCTCCGAGGAAGATCCCATACTTCTGCAAAGAACCTAGGACCTAGAAGAAAAGTTGAGGGTTGAGGTTGACTCTCAAGGTGCCAATGCGACACCCACTATGCTCTTGTCCGGTACTTGGTGTCAGGTTCACTATCAGAAGCATTTAGAGTTAGGGTGTGAGCCTTGCCTTTCAGTCGCTACCTGGCACATCGACACCTTTCAGAATAAAGAACACACAGTTGATTCCCTGGGACCTAGTATTCCTATTGGAAGCACTTCTTCAGTGCCATCTCCCTGGGGATCTCAAATTCAAACCCCTCCATAGGAAAACTCCACCCATGTGCCAACAGTGAGGGAGGAAGCTCCTCCCAGGTCTCCCAAGAACAATCCAAAGACTACTCCCTCTCCCCAGCCCCAAACTGCAAATAATGATCTATGGACCCTTAAGTTTGACGAGTCCTGGTCCAAACAAGGCTATGGGGTAGGAGTAGAATTAATCAACCCATGAGGGAAGTCTTTCCTTGCATCCTACAGGCTGCAGTTCAATTGCATGAACAATGTCATGAAGTACGAGGCTTTGGTCCTCAGGCTGTTATTTTCATTAAGGAAAGGAATCGCCCACCTCTGGGCTCTAGGTGATTTAGAGTTGGTTGTCAAACATGTCCAGATTCAATATACATGTCATGACAAGAGACTGGATGTATACTACAATCAGGCTTGGAGGCTTATTGAAGATTTTGATTCCTTTGGCATTGATCTTACTCCCCAGTGATGGAATTATGTCCCAGATGCCCTCGATGTGTCTGCCAGCACACTTGAGACCATGGCCGGCTCACAAATCTGAAGATTCTCTATTGAGATGATTCCTACCCTGTCCATTCCAAATAATGTCACCCACTTTAAGGTTTTTGAGGACGACCAGCACATCCTGGCCTTCATGGCCAATGTGGGTGTCTTTGAGGACCAGATAGTGGAGGAACTAGACCATGATGATACTGGATAGGGTGATGAAGATGATGGAATCATGGACCTACCTACCAACACCATCCCTAAGGGGATGGTCGCACTTGAACACATCTTTGACTTGGACCCTCGGGGCCAGGAAAAGATGTCATCCTCCTCTGAGGGAGGAAAATTTGAGAAAGTAAACATCAGCCAACCCGGTGAAGAAAAGATGATACACATTGGCACCTCTTGCTCCCCTGAAGAGAAGGAGAAGATTCTCATGGTTCTCTGAAATTACATAGACATGATTGCATGGGGATATGAAGACTTAAAAACATATGGAACATCTAATATGACTCATACCATTCCCCTAAAACCTGATGCTAAGCCTTTTTGGCAAAAGCAACGACCAGTTAACCCACTGATCGAGCCTCTGATTTGTCAAGAGGTAGAGAAATTACTGTCAGCCCGGATAATATTTCCAATTCGGCATACCACGTGGGTTGCCAACTTGGTCCCTATTAGAAAGAAGAGCGGTGAAATTTTCTTTTGCGTGGATTTTCAGAATTTGAATAGAGCCTCCCAAAAAGACAATCACCGTCTCCCTTCGTTGGATGAGGTGTTGCAGATAGTGAATGGGTCCCAAATGATGTAATTCTTGGATGGGTACTCTGGGTATAACCAAGTCATGGTTAAGTACGAAGATAGAGAGAAAAAAATGTTCACCACCAAGTGGAGAACATTTGCATATAGGAGGATTCCCTTTGGCTTAATTAACACAGGGGTCACATTTCAAAAGGCTATGGACATCGCATTCGAGGGCCTTGTGAATCAATGCATAATCATTTACATGGATGATTTGACCGTCTTTTCCCAGGATAGGCGTGACCATCCCGCCCACCATGCCCAGATCTGTGAGAGATGTCACCGGTATGAAATATCCCTCAACCCTAAGAAATGCATATTTGAGGTAACTGAAGGGAAGTTTCTCAGGCATGTTTTCTCTAAGAAGGGTATATCCATAGACCTTGAGAGAGTTGAAGTGCTGCTAAACTTAAAAATGCTCGGCAGCAAGAAAGAGATGCAGTCTTTTTTTGAAAAGATCAACTTCATCCGTGGGTTCATTACTGGATTCACCGAGATAGTCAAACCACTCAATGAGATGATGAAAAAGGATACCAAGATTGAGTGGAGTCCTGAAGAAAAGCGGGCATTCACCCAGATCAAATAGATGATAATAGAGGCACCCATCCTGGCTAGTCCAGACTACTCCCTCCCATTTTACATTTACTCATTTGCTTCACCGCATTCTTCTACGATAGTATTCACCAAAAGGTTGAGGGGGAAGAATGACCCATAGCCTTCATGAGCTCCCCTTTCAAAAATGTCGAAGCCTGATACTCATCGTTGGAAAAGTAGGCCTTTGCTCTTGTTCATGCTGTGAAGAAATTCAGGCATTATATTCTCCAAAGCAATGTGTATGCTATCATCCTGGACTAGGCCGTGAAATCTCTGCTGATGCAGAGTGAGTTGGGTGAAAGACAAGGGAAATGGATGGCCATCCTCCAGGAATATGACTTGGAAATGTAGCCCATGAAGATAGTCTGAGGCCAAGGACTAAGTTGAGCGATGGTAGAAGAGATTCCCCACATAGAATGTCAGACTTACACAGTGGAGTTCATCACTCAAGACCCGTGGTATACTGATCTGGTATATCTATTGCTGAACAATAAGTGCTTAGAGGGGTTACCTCCCAATAAATGTTGCGCCCTGCAGATGAAAAGTGCTCACTTCATGATCAAAAACTTCATGCTTTACCATAGGAACTACGAGGGAGTGTACCTCTAGTGCATTGACAGGGACCAAGCTGTGAAGATGATCGATGAATTTCATGGACAGTTTGGAACTGGGCATGGCTCAGCTGATGCCACTGCCCATCAAATCCTTTGGGCCGGGTATTATTGGCCCTGTATATTTAAAGATGTTTACACTCATGTTTGAAGATACCACACTTGCCAAACCACGATGCATCATGAGCATAACCCGGCTATGCCTTTACAACCGGTCTTTGAGGCTAGGCCCTTCACCCAATGGGCATTTGACTTCATCAGGGAAATTAACCCCAACTCATCTGCCAACCACTGGTACATCTTGACTGCAACTGATTACTGCACCTAGTGGTCGAAAGCTATACCTTGCAAGAATAACACGGCAAACATAGTTATTAAATTCCTAGAAGAAAACATCGTCACAAGGTTTGGAATGCCCTTTTCTTTAGTATGTGACAATGGTCTGACATTTTTGTCAGCATAATTACTTGAATGGACCTATAACCAGAAGATCACTCTAAAGTTCTCCAGCAACTATTACCTTAGGGGAACGGTGTTGTTGAGTCAATAAACAAAAATCTTCTTGAAGTGATCAAACACCTGCTAGAATAGAATCCCCAGGATTGGCACCAAAAGTTGAGATTCACCCTTTGGGTGGATCGCATTCAAATTAAGGCCACCCTGGGAACGTCCCCATTCCACCTAGTTTATGGCCAGAACCCAGTGTTCCCAATTCACTTATAGATCCTAGTCTTATAGTTTATGTAGGAATTCGACAACCAGGATAATATCATGGAGGTCAGGCTCCTAAATCTGGTATGGATGGAAGAACAACGAGATGCAGCCCTTGAACATTTCGCACGTCATCAAGCAACGGTAAAAAGATGGTTTGATCACAGAGCCCAATACAAGGCTTTTCAGATTTTGAACTTGGTCCTATTGTGGGACAAGGCCCGTGAAAAGAAAGGCAAGCACACTAAGTTCCAACAGCTCTAGCTTGGACCATACTTAATTTTAAAAATCTGCGGGGCAAATACGTATTTCCTTAACACCATCATCGGAGAACCTATCCCATTGCCTGTCAATGGCCAGTTTCTGAAACATTATTTTGAATGAGATGGGTTTTCCCCAAGTTGTATTTTATGTAAATTTCCCTTGTAAATATTTCTTTCCCGGTGCCTTGTTGGGAGGTACCTTGCCTTGTAAATAGTCTTGTTGGTCATCCTCTGGGACCATCCTTTTTCCTTGGTTGTTTTCATTTTCTTGTCTTCTCTTCAGGTTCTGACATTTTGTTCTCCCTTTTTTGAGGATTGGAATGCTTCACATAACACCTGGTCTCCAGTATGTTGTCTCTAGCATGGCGAACTTAAGAGTCTATTGTTAGCATGGTGGAATCGGTCCGGTCTCCAGAGTTATTTTATAAGTTTGGTAGTACATTATGAGTAATCTTCATCGGGTTTCTCTCCAGACATCTGGCAATCAGTGAAACAAATATAAGGGAAAAGTAGTCAAACACATCAAGCGTAGATCGGTCAGACCAAGTTGGTTGACTCGAGTCTGAAATTTTAAAAAGATTCTTTTCGGGCCCAGAGTTTTTGTCCCCCATTCAGCATAAAAATAGGTTGAAGAGTGAAAGAAGTACTGCCATTAAAATTGGCTAAGCTTAAGCTTAATGGTGAAAGAAGTACCACCCTCCCACCCAACAACAAAACAACAAGAAGAGGGGAGTGGGACAGGACTCCAGTCTCTGGGAGAAATGAGCTAATCTGATGACTTTGGGGTCTGATCTACTTACTGCCACTTCTCTACTTCTCCCAGAGGTCATTGGCTTGATCTGCTTTCAAAGAACACACTTCACCACTGATGAAAGGATCATGAATTAAATCGTGTATGGCTGGATTTTTCTCAAACATGTTACTGTTTGCAGGTAAGATGCTCTAAAGTAATGATTTGTTCTAGTTTTGCTAACTAGGGATTCTGTAGTTCTCGAATGCGCCAAGGCATTCATCCCAGATAGTCACCATTTGTTATGCCTTGCATCCCCATCCCTACATTTTGTGTGCAAAATGTTGGGTCCCCCTTTTTTGCTTCCTGCTCTTGGCTCTTGCCTTGTCTTTTCCCTTTGTTTTTCTTTGTTTTCCTTCACCAGGGTTTTCTTCCCTCAGTGTTTTCTTTATTTTGGTTTTGTCCCTCGTGTCTCTGGGACCCAGTCCTAGAGTTGGTCATCCTTTTTTGGGAACTGGATTTTAGCTTTCGAGATTCTTCGCCACAATGTCTTCTTTTTCTTAAGATGGTATCATCGCATGGAATCCCTGGGCCCGGAGTCGAAAGGTCTATCTGTCTGGAGTTTGTGAAAGGAAAGGTAACTTGCTTTTACCATGGGTATAAATAGAAATTATCTGTCATTTTCACGTTTATTGTGATTAAACACTTGAGCAATCTTAGTGATTTGAGAGTGATTTTACAGTGATTTAGTGATAATCTAGTGTGAGCCATTCCAAGCTGTTCTGAGCAATTGTGAGTGTTTAGTGGTGGTAAGTGGTAATTGTCTGATGGTAGAAGCTGTTGTAGAGCATTCGTAGTGAGTTTATTTCCTTTCCCTTCTCTGTTTTCAGGTTGGTACCTTCTTTTCGCTCAGCTTTCCTGCTTTTTGGTTTCTCCGTGTCTGGTTTTCTTGTCTTGTTTCCATTTGGTGCTATGTTTCATTCTGGTTCACTACCCGTTGGTGGGCCAGCTCTGCCAGAGGGTTGTCCACCCTCTATGTAGATGTAGTATAGCCTATAGATAGTGTGAGGGGTTGTAGATGTTTGTACAGTTGTCTAGTTTTTGTGAATAGCTTCTCTGTGTTCTGTGTATATATGTAAATTTAATATATATTGCTATGTATCTTTCTGATGTATGTGTATATACCCTTCAACTCTGTTGTATATTAGTCTATATTTTGTGTATATTCTGCTTGGTAGTCTATCAAGCTCACCATACTACATTTTTTTCTGGTTTCTAATTTGTGAAGCTTGCTCTGTGCAGAATATCACCTGGTTAAAAATCGGCTCTCAGCCGGTTTCAACTAGGTGGTTTTCTCTCTCCTCCATAAACAAGCCTACCATTCATTTATGTCACATGCACACATTTAAATTTGTCCAAGTGGCCTTCACTTTTCACACATTCAGACAGTTGGCTCCGCCGCCGTTACCATAACTTCTATTTATTTCATATCTATGTGGTGTCCACGTGGGTCTGACAAATAGCTTTTCATGCATGCCTCCCGACGGTTAGTTTTCTAGACTCTAGGTCTCTTGCCATCACCCAACCCACACCTTGCATTTGCTAAGTATGATGAGACCCTCAGACCCAGATGTGGGTTAAATTTCCAAGTTTACAAGATATATATGATTTCTGGGATTTTGAACTGAGCTAACTTTTTAGGGAAAGCAAGTACCATGGTGGTAAGATCTTCGGACCCTGAAATAACATTCATTTATACATTCTGATAGTTGCCTTGCCTTGTAGGTTTCTAGAACAGACTTTCATCATGTCTGAAGCTTCTTCATCTTCACCATTCGGGAGTCCAGAACTTCCTTCTACGACGGTTACCAGAGCAACAGTGAGGTCTAAAATAGAGAAGACTTTGGAGAAGCTACCCATGAGCATGAAATACGTGAAGGAAAATGTTATCATGGGCTGAAAGATTGATTCTAAAGTTCAATTTATTACCGCCACCAACATTGGAACATAGCCTGAGATGCAGGCCTTGGTAAAAATGATGTACATTCAACGACAGGCCAGGGATCCATTGGCCATTAAAATTAGAAACTCTGAGATTCTCAAGGCAGCTTATTTCCTATGCTTGATGCAGTCACAGAAGATTATTCTCACACTTGCAGTGCACTACAACACATCCGTCTGGGTAGTTATGCTTGCAGCCCTAGAGCCGACCAGGTATCCCACCCCTATGGTATCTCTCAATGCCACAAATTTTTAGATGGGGTTAGGGATTCCTCAATTCGACAGGTTGACTATGGTTACCAGATAAGATGCCTTGGAATATTTTAATCAGTTGGAAGAGGTGGCCCATATATATATGAACAATAATTGGCTCAAGACCCTAAAGAGGGATCCCAACAGGATGAAGCTAGAGATATATAGGTCCAAATTCAAGGAAAGCATCTAGATGGTGATGATAGCATTGTGCCAGGTCTTTGGACAGTAGCATGCCTGAGAATTCTCTAGGTGGATGTATTACTTCCTACTCGGTATTAGCACGGGCGGGGAATATTTTGACTGGGCTGCCATAATTTCAAATCACATAGATTCCTAGTTCCTTCAGATAGCCCAAAAGAAGAAGTTCTATATGACTTCTTATGTTCACTGGGCCCTAGCACAACAGTGACCCCACACCAATGGACTACTCATAGATGGTGTACTCGGGATAGCCTTGAGTCAAAAGGCTCCTTGGGACCATTTTCCACAGATTCAATGGGAGGCCAGCTTCCCCATTTTTTGTCGGGTAAATGATGCCTTCATTTACTACAACCTGCTCACACCCACCCGGGATGCAGGATACCGCCTATCCGAAGAGGCGATGAATTTGGTCTAGAGCTATGGCCATTATTATATACAATTTCAACAACATACATACATAAGGATAACTGGCTTCTCCGGGAGGCCATACTTGTTACCCAAACATTGTGGGAACAAGATAATTCTTTTAGAGTATTGTAGACAGATGATGGAGCTGCATGCCTTCTTCGCCTTGAAGAAGGTAACAAATATTTTTTTCCCAATCACTTGTGGGAATTATTCATGCAGTCTAGCCACCACCAAAGAAGCAGATAATGAGTTGAAAAGCTATAACTTGGCAGAATTCTGCTTGGCGCGAAAGCATTTTGATCTGCATGGAAAAATCACGTCGACACTTCCTCGGGCATCAGAGCCCCACTGTTACCATATGGAAGACTTCTGGGAAGATTTCTAGGATGAGGGGGATGTCAGGAGCTGACACTACATCAGAATTACCGCAGGGATGATGGAAAGATTAAAGCTCTCGAGATTTTTGGAAGACTTCTCAGACACTAGCTCCATAATAGATCCCCAGTACAAAGCTAAGGGTGTTGATAAATTGGCCCTCCCACCAGTGGACTAGGATTCCTAGGAGGGGCTCACAATTGAAGAGTTCACCTGTGATGTGGTTGAACACAGCCACACCTATTTCAAGAAGGTGTGCCCCGGAAGCATCTGCTGGGATACCCAGCTGATACCAAAGATATCCCCGGGGGCTAGGAATTCTTCATAGGGAGGAGATAAAGGAAAAATAATAATGGAAACTCTGAACTTACAAGAAGTCCCCATAAAAGAACTAATAAAACAATCAGTAGTAACCTCCCAGAAAATATGGGAGAATCTAATCATGCGACTAGCTACTCTGGTACTTATGGCCGAACCAATTTTTCCTCCCTCCTCCCCTTCACTAGCAGACCTAATGGTTAAGGTAACGGGGGTCGACCCAGAAGAGTAAGAAGTACTAAGGGATGTGGGGCCACCCTTAGTCTCTAGAAGAAGAAGAGGCTCAACCAAAAGCCCAAGGTAGCGCCGAAGCTGGGGATGCCCCAGACCCCACAAATTGAGATCCTTTCCTCTGATTCCTCTAAGCCAAAAAGAGAACTACAGCCTGCTGATGTCTCAGCTAATCCTCCCCCGCAGGATGAATTTGATGATTTTTTTGCAACCGATGAGTTTGGGAATCTATAGGGGGACATCGAGTAGATAGAAGTTGAGGTCCCAACATAGGAAGAAGCTTTGGAACAAGAGCCTGCGCAGGAGCAGGAAGAGCAGATGGAAGAAGAGAAAGAAACAGAACAAGAGACTGCCTCTGAGGTCCCAGAGATACAGAACACAAGAGTGGGCCAATAGAATCAAAGTGAACAAATGACATCCGCTGAGGGAACCAGACCTACGGGAGCAACCATAACCTCAGCCACCACATTCCAAGTACCACTCCCCAGAACAAACTTTGGGCAGGTAATAACTGCGGCTCAAACACTAAATCTTGGCCTGGTGCCTCCCCCATTGCCAAAAGATATACCAATGGAAGAAGAGATCCCAACAAAAGAGGCTGAGAAACAAGAAGAAAAACAAGAAGAAGAAACCCCAGGGATGGCTGACAAAGACCTAGACATGGCCAAAGATATAGATAACAAGGAAGAAGAAATAAATGTCGCTGGAGAAAATGTTGTTGACAAAGCCAAAGATGCGGGGAGGGAGCCAGGCAAGACCCACACCACTGAGGAGGAACAACAACAAGATACCAGGGAAGAACCCAAGGAATAGACTTTGGAAAATAAGCCACCCCTGCCGCCACAGTGGTTGGTCAAAACCAAGATAAGAAAAGCTCCACCGATCCCCAGAGCTCATCTCTCCCTAGCTGAGATGATGGCTCAGGTCCAGAATCCACTGGAGGCCAAGAAAGCCTAGACGGTTCATACTCTTTGAACCAGGCCAAGTGGAGAAATAGTTGCAGTTGTGGAAACACCTCTCCTAGATGCTAATGAGGCAACTTCCAAAGCCGGAGAATATGATATCATGGAGATATCACTGAGAAAAAGAGGAAAAAAGGGTGAAGTAGACTTGTTGAAAGAAGTGACTAGAGCTGTGGAGGCCCGTTATGAAAAGGAGGCCCAAAGGCTTAAGGTAGAAAAAGAGAAAATTGCAAACCTTATGGGATTGCTAACTGAGCTGGCGTGGCCTATCAGTTCCATTCCTCTAGAGGCTTCCACATTTGATGCACCACTACCACAGAGTGACATAGACTCCCTGCGAGCAATGAAGAAGAAGGCCCAAGCGGTCGATGAGTGGGTCGCTCTGCAGATAGGAAACACCCAGCGCTTCCTGGTATCCACCCTCCTAGACTTGTATATGGCCTGACACATTCTGCATTAGGTAGAAACTATTATCAACATATGGGAGGGTGATATAGAAAATTATGAAGCATGGAAGGTAGAACTTGAAGAACTCCTTGGCCTTGGGGAGGAAATGGTCTCTGAGTCCAGGATCCTAGGAGAAGAATCATTTGATTTTGTGAGGTCCCAACACTCCAAACTTGACCTCACATTGGAGGTTCTCAAGCAACTGGTACGGATTCTACATGATAAAATCAACACGATCCAATATTCTTCAAATTTGTATAAGGCTTTTGTCATGAAGGTCTCTAGAGCTGACCCGTTTAGCACTGATACATGCACGTCAGAGGAATATATTTTGGGGAAGTTTGATGAATTAACTGAGTCAAGATATCAATCCCCAGAAGGAGTAGATGGAACTAAAATGGCGAGACTGACTCGCATGATCCTTAGTGGTCATGATGCAGTAAAAATGGTCGATGAATTCAAAGGGAATGTTTTGGAGCTAGAAGAATAGATCGAGGTGGCCAAGTATCAGCGGTCCGGCCTCAAAGAGATTGATGAGGATGGAATCTCCCACCTCCTCCAGACCTTCAATGATAAAAAGCAATAATAAAGTTTCTCTGGGGGCCAGACAAAACCCAAGCATTTTGTATTCTTTATTCTTTCAGAATGTAAGTTCCTAGATCCTGAATTTTGTATTCTTTCGAGTGATCTGTGTCCCGGTCCCCGAGGCTGACCGGTCACTTTCAAAAGTAGTTAATAAATATTGTGAGAGGGTAGTTGGCTACATCAAGGCATGTCAGATCGATAGTTGGTCTTCTGAAAAATGGTCTTCTCGAGGTGCTGCTTCAGGTGTACACCTGGCACATTGGAGACAGGGCACCGCATTTCTCTTTTATGAGGCATGTAGCCTCAATCCCTGAGGGATCTGATTTCTTCTTTCTCTTTCTCAACTCTCTTCTCAAGGCCAATTGTTCCACTCCATCTTCTTATCTTATTCTTCTGACATGTCAGACCTTCTCCATCTTGAGGTCTTTTGTAAGGTGGTGCAGGTAGTACCGGCCACTGGATAATATATTTTATGGCAAGATGTAAAATAGGGTTAGGGTTAGGGTTAGAAGAAAATGTGTATAAATAGCAAGTCCGACCCTTTTCCAAGGGTCGGAAAAATTGATGATTTTGTAGTCCATAGTAATAGAGAAGCAGTATTTTCATTTTAGTTGTAGAGCTCAATGCTCCTTGGCCTTAAAAGCTTTTAGTAGTTAGATGCTCCCTTGGAGCCACCATTGTACCACACACCAGTGCTTGCTAGAAGGAATGTTAATGAACAAGAGATGGTTCTTGCAATGACATTGTTGGCACTTTGTCTTCTAAGTTAATGGTATTTTATGTTTAATGTTCTTCATGTCTTCTGCTCTGATATTTTAAGTAGATTAATGACCTCCTTCCCCTTGCTACTAATCAAATATGAGCTGATGGTTGTGTATTTCTTTGATATTTAGTGTAGTATATCAGAGCATTATTGATGTATTGAATTATTAAACATAATTATAGGTAGATGAAATACTTCTAACCCTGCAGGATCTTTTTCAGATTATTTGCGAAGTGTAGAATGCTTGGAGAAACCCCACCTTCCTAAATCCTCAGAGAGAATGAGTTGAAGAAACCAGCTATCCCCCTCAAAAAGTCACATCTCCCAATTGAGCCCTGCACCATCAAGACCTGACCCTCAGGTGGTTGGAGGCCTAGGGAATCTCATTTCCTCAGATAACCTTTGCAAGCAAAGTTGGTTGATACCCCGGTACCCGGTGACAACTTACAACTATTGGCAGACCCGGTCACCAAAGTCCCATCAACAGTGTGAAATGTGATGGTCCAAAACCATTTTGATTGGTATTTTGGTTCGAAGGCAAGCCTCCGGTGTTCACGTTATTGTTTCATTGATGTTGGTTGGGTCGAGGCCCATTGTTGAAGTTTTTCCCTCTGACATTGTTGTTTCGTAGGCCGGAGAAAATATTCTCTCTTTGGGAATTGGAATTTTGGGGTGCATAGGACCCTATCTTCAGCTGACCCATGTCCACAGTCAAGGTGGACAACATTTTCCAGAGGGATTCAACCTCGGTGGTCAACTAAGTGTTTGTGTCACAATGTTACAGTTGTTGTTGGTTCCCTGGGAAGGTAGTAGTATTTGCCAGAGTTGAGGGTGGCAATCCTTCAATTGCAGACAACTGAAAGAAGGGCACTTCAGGAGGTTGTGTCTGAGGTTGTGCCTACTGCGGTTGGTTCCAAGGGAATGTTTCAAGACCCAGTATTGCTTGAGTCTGGGATGGGTAAATGTACTAGGCTTGCTGGTCTATCAGCGGGGGTGGGGAATTCATCACCATTGCGGGGGCACCCATTACCAGATTGGGGTTATATCCCCCAGTGTACATAGTTCCGTCGGGGATCATGTTGAAGGGCATACTCTGACCAATCCCTCATGGGGACTTGTTGAGGCCATAGGATAGTTCTAAGGATAGGTTGTAAACCTTTGCCAAAGTATCTCGGTCGCCCGCGGTGGTTGTTCTTCAGAGGAGAGTGGCAATGAAGGGGTCCATCACATTGAAATAGGTCAGTATGGTCACTTCTGGGGATGGAATGAAAGGGCCTGCACACCGCTTCAAGGCATGTTAGAACTGATAATTGTATGCTGCGAGGGGTTCATTGGGTTCCTTTCTGATGGAAATGAACTAGCTGTGGGACCAAGCGGGGTCCACATGTACACAAAAGGCAGCCAAGAAGGTGTCCTCCATGTCCTACCAACTATTGATGGAGTTGGCGGGAAGGTTGAGGTACCAGTTCAGTTCGCCCTATCCTAGGGATAGGGGAAACATCCGGGTCACAACATCTTCATGTTGGATCCGGTGTCAGTTCATGGCATCTTTTTATGCCTGTAAGTGTTCCTCTATGTTTCGTGAGCCTAAGTGCTCATATCATGGGAAAATCTTCTTCGAGTGCGAGGGTAAGTCGTTGGCTGTGCCCAAAATTTTTTCCATAGGGGACCCAGTGTTACCGAAGTATGCATCCATTTGGGGAACTAGATTTTGAGCAGTTTGAGTGCTAGTTCTCAGGATTTTCTAAGAAGTTTGGATATTCTGAGGTATACTAGACCCCCAAACAATAGTGGCTGGTGTGGTTTTCAGGGTCTACTTCTTTCGAGCAGGAGGCTCGAATTTGACAAACTATCTGGGGTTTGGGGCTGACCTAAAGATTCTTTCAAATTTCGCTGGGGAGAAAGACCCAATCCTGCTGAAGGCTTGACTCTTAAAACTATGGCTTGGGGAACCCTCAGGAGGTGTAAAATATGGATCTTGAGAGGGGGACGAGTTCATGCCCTCCTTCTAGTGCTAGTTTCTATTGATGGGACTTAGGTGACCGGGTCTTCCAATAGATGTAAGTTGTCACCGGGTACTGGGGTACCAGCCAACTTTGCCTACAAAGGTTATCTAGGGAAATGAGATTCCCCGGGCCTCCAAGCACCTGAGGGTCTAATCTCGATGGTGCAGGGCTCAGTTGGGAGATGTGACTATTTTTTGAGGGGGATAGCTGGTTTCTTCAACTCGTTCTCTCTAGAGATTCAAATAGGTAAAGTTTCTCTAAGCATGTTTACACCTAGCAAATAAATTGAAAAAGATCCTGCAGGGTTAGAAGTATTTCATCTACCTATAGTTTTGCTAAACATTCAAAAAATCAATAGTACTCTAACACACTATACTAAATACTGAAGAAACATACAACCATCAGTTCATATTTCATTAGTAGCAAGGGAAAGGAAGTCGTTAATCTACTTTAAGTGTTAGAGCAAAGGACATGAAGAACACAAAGCATAAAATACTGTCAATCCAAAAGACAAAATGCTAACAACATCATTGCAAGAAATCTCCCTTCTTCATTAACATTTCTTCTAGAAAGCACTGGTGCATGGTACAATGGTGGCTCCCAGGGAGCATCTAACTACTGAAAGCTTAAAGACTAAGGAGCATTGAGCTCTACAACTGAGAAATGAAAATACTACTTTTCTATTACTATGGACTGCAAAATCATCAATTTCACTGACCCTTGGAATGGGGCCCAACTTACTATTTATACACATTTACATCTAACCCTAACCCTAACTTATGTTACATTTGTACAATAAAATATATAATCAGGTGGCCGGTACTACCTGCGCCACTCTATAAAAGACCTAGAGATGGCATAGGCCTGTCATGTCAGAAGAAAAGATTGAGAAGTGAAGTAGAAGAATTGGTCTTGAGAAGGGAGCTGAGAAGAAGAGGAAAAATGATCCCCTAGGGATCGAGGCTACATGCCTCATATATGGGAAAAGCGGCGCCCTGTCTCCAATGCACCAGGTGTACATCTGAAGTGGCACCCTGAGAAGACCAACTATCAGAAAACCTCTTGCTGATCTGACGTGCCTTGATTAACTACTTTGAAAGTGACTGGTCGGCCTTTGGGATCGGGACGCAGATCACTAAAAGAATACAAAAATGTAGGATCTGGAACTTGAGGATCTAGGAACTTACATTCTGAAAGAACCAAGTATACAAAAACACTTAGGTTTTCTCTGGCACCCAGAGAATCTTTATTGTTGCTTATTGTCATTGAAGGTCTGGAGGAGATGGGAGATTCCATCTTCATCAACTTCTTTAAGGCTAGCCCGCCGATACTTAGACACCTCAATCTGTTCCCTCAGGTCCATAACATTTCCCTTAAACTCATCGACCATTTTTGCCGCATCGTGACCACTGAGTACCATACGAGTTATTATCGTCATTTGAGAGTTGTCTACTCCCTTTGGGGATTGATACCTCAACTCCATTAGCTTGTCAAACTTTTCCATGACACACTCCTCCGGTGTGCATGTGTCGGTGTTGAATGGATCAGCTCTAGAGACCTTCGTAACAAAAGACTTGTATAAATTAAAATAATATTGTACTATATTGATCTTCTCCCATAGACTCCCTACCATTTTCTTGATTACCCTCAATGTGAGGTCAAGTCTAGAGTGTTGGGTCTTCACAAAATCAAATGACTCTTCTCCCAGAATCCTAGATTCAGAGACAATCTTCTCCCCGAGGCCGATGAGTTCTTCTAACTCAACTTTCCATTTCTCATAATTTTTGATATCCCCCTCCCATATATTGATGATGGTCTCAGCCTAGTGTAAGACATGGCGGGCTGCATATAGATTTGGGAGGGTGGATACCAGGAAATGCCAGACATTTCCCACTTGCAGGGCAACCCATTCATCGACCGCTTGGGCTTTCTTCTTCATCGCCTGTAGTGAATCTATGTCACTTTGTGGAAGTGGTATATCTGATGTAGAGGCCCCCAGATGAATAATGTTTATATGCCAGACTAGCTCATTTAGCAACCCCATAAGGTTTGCATTTTTCTCCTTTTCTGCGTTGAGCTTTTGAGCCTCCTTTTCATAGCGAGCCTCTACTACCTTGGCTGCCTCTTTCAACAGGTTTACTTCACCCTATTTTCCCCTCTTCCCTAGTGATACTTCTATGATACTATAATATCTGGCCTCTGTCATCACTTCGTTTGCATCTGGGGAAGGTGTCGCTATCACCGTGACTATTTCTCCACTTGGCTCAGTTCGCAGGGTGTGAACTGTCCAGGCTTACTTGGCCTTTAGTGGGTTCTAGGCTTGAGCCATCATTTCTGCCAAGGAAAGGTGGGCTCTGGGTGTTGCTAGGGGGGCCTTCATCTTTTGGGTTTCTATCAACCATGGGGGTGGTAGGGGTGGCTTGGTAGCCAGAATGTGTTCCTGTGACTTCCCCCCAACATCTTGCTATGCCCCTTCAGTATTATGAGCCTCTCCTGACTCCTTTCCTATATCTTCTTTCTCACTAGAAATATTTGCTTTGGTGGTATCTATATCTTTTTCCCCATCTGTGTCTTTCGTGACATTTGGGTCTTCATTGGTTTCCCTAGGGTTTTCCTCTTCTTGTTCATGTTCTTCCTCAGCCTCTATTGCTAGGATGTCCTCTTCTATAGGTACATCTTTTGGTAATGGGGGAGGTAATGGGCCAATATTTAATGTTTGGGCTGCAGTGATTACCTGCCCAAATAGTGCCTTCGAGAGTGGTGCTTGGAACATGGCGGATGGGGTTACGGTTGCTCCCATAGGTCTGGTTTCCCTAGCTGATGCCAATTGTTTTCTTTGCTTTTGTTGGTCCACTCTCGTATCCTGTATCTCTGGGACTTTGAGGGCAATCTCTTGTTCTGTCTCTTTTTCTTCTTCTACTTGCTCCTCCTGCTCCTATGTAGGTTCCTATTTTGGAGCTTCTTCTTGTTCTAAGATTTTGGCCTCTAGCTGCTCAATGTCCCCCTGTAAATTCCTAAACTCATCAGTTGTAAAAATATCATCAAATTCATCCAATATGGGAGGATTGGCTGGGACATGAGTAGGCTCTGGTTCCCTCTCTGGCTCCGAGGAGTCGGAGGAAAGGATTTCAACTTGTGGGATCTGAGGCATCCCCAGCTCTGGCTCCTTTTTAGGCTTCAGATTAAGCCTTTTCTTCCTCTTGGTGACCAAAGGTGGCCCCCCATCCCTCAGGACCTACTCTTCTTCTGGATCTACCCCTATTTCCTTCACCATTAGTGTTGCTAGTGAAGGGGAAGAAGGCAGATGGATGGGTCCGGTCATGAGCACCAGGGTTGCCAACCACATGATTAATTTATCTTTCATTTGCTGTAAAGATACCAGTGATGCTTTTAGTTGCTCCTTAATGGGGGTCTCCTATGGAGTTGGGGTTTCCGTTATTCCTTTCCCCCTATCTTCTCTCTACGAAGAAGTTCTGGCTCCTGGGGTTAACTTTGGCACTGGCTGGGCAGCCCTGCGAACACTCCCGGGGCTAACCTTCTTAAAGTAGGCATGGCTATTTTCGACCATGTTGGGGGTGAATTCTTCAATGGTGGGCCCCTCCTAGGAATTCTAGTCCACTGGTGGGAGGGCCAACTTATCAATCCCCTTTTCTTTGTATTGGGGATCGATTATGGATCCAAGGTCTCAGAAGTCATCTGGAAATCTCTGGAGCTTTAACCTTTCCGTCATTCCCATGGTCATCTGGATGTAATGCTGGCTTTGGACTTCCATGTCATCCTGGCTATCTTCCCAGAAGTCTTCCATGTGGTATTGGTGGGGCTTTGATGCCCGGGGAAGTGCTGACGCAATTTTTCCATGCAGATCAAAATTCTTCCGCGCCAAGTAGAATTCTACTAAGTTGTAGCTTTTGAGCTCATTGTCTGCTTCCTTGGCCGTGACCAGACTACATGAATAATTCCCACAATTAATTGGGAATGGGATGTTTGTCACCTTTTTCAAGTGGTACAAGGCATGTAGCTCCATTATTTTTCTACAATATTCTAAAAGAATTATCTTGTTCCCACAATGTTTGGGTAACAAGTAAGGTTTCCTGAAGAAACTGGTCACCTTTATGTATGTATGTTGCTAGAACTGTATATAATAATGGGTGTAACTTCTAACCAAATTCATCACCTATATGGAGAGGCGGTATCCTACATCCCGGGTAGGTCTGAGTAGGTTGTAATAGATAAAGGCGTCATTCACATGGTAGAAACTAGGGAAACTGGCCTCCCATTGGATTTGTGGGAAATAGTCCCAGGGAGCCTTCTAACCCAGGCCAATCCTAAGTATGACCGATGTAAGTAATCTATGTGTGGTGGGCCGTTGTTGCACTAGGGCCTAGAGAACATAAGAGGTCATATGAAACTTCAGCTTTTGGACCACCTGTAGAAATTGGGAATCTACATGGTTGGATATGATGGCAGCCCAATCATAATATTCTCCCTTGGTGGAGATGCCAAGCAAAAAATAGTACATCCATGCTGAGAATTCTCAGGCATGGGGTTGCCCGAAGACCCAGGATAGTGCTATTATCCCCATCTAGATACTTTCCTTAAATTCAGACCGGGGGAGTTCTAGCTTCATTCTCTTGGGATCCCTCTTTGGGGTCTTGAGTCAGTGGTTGTTCATGTATATCCGGGCTGCTTCCTCCAATAGTTTGAACTGCACTAAGGCATATGCTCTAGTAACCACGGCTGGTTTGTCAAATTGAGGGATCCCCAAGCCCATTTAGAATGTAGCAATGTCGAGAGACACCATAGAGGTAGGATACTCGATGGGTTCCGGGGCTGCGAGCATGACGACTCAGATAGAAGAGTTGTAATGTGCTGCAAGTGTGAGGATTAACTTTGGAAACTACACTAAGCATGGAAAATAGGCAGCCTTGAGGATCCTGGAATCCCTGATGTTGATTGCCAGTGGATCTCCAGACTGCCGCTGAATGTACATTATTTTCACCAAGGCCTGCATTTCGGTCCACATCCTGACACTGGTGTCCGTAATGAACTGTACTTTGGAATCAATCTTTGATCCCACAACGGTGTTGTATTTCATGTATTTCATACTGAGGGGCAATTTTTCTAAGGCCCTCTCCATTTTAGATTTTACAGCTGCCCTGGTGACCGCCGCAGAAGGAAGTTTCAGACTCCCGGGTAGTGAAGATGCGGAAGCCTCAGACATGATGGAAGTATATTTCTCTAGAAATCTGTAAGGCAACATGACCATCAGAATGTATAGATAAATAATACTTTGGGATTTAGAGATCTTACCACCGTGGCACTTATTTTCCCTGAGAAGTTAGTTTAATTCAAAAATCCTTGAAAGTATATATATATTGCAAACTTGACATTTAACCAATATCTAGGCCCGGGGGTCTCACCATACTTAGCAAAAGAAAAACATGGGTTGGGTGAGGGTAAGGGACTCGGGGTCTAGAAAACTAACCGTTGGAAGGCGTGCAAAAAGTGAATTGTCAAGCCTACGTGGGCATCACGTGGCTATGTAATAAATGGAAGTTATGGCGATGGTGACAGAGCCAACTGTTCAAAAGTGTGAAAAGTAGAGGCCTCTTGGATAGTTTTGAATGCATACATGGGACGTAAATGGGATATTCATTAAGGCTGGTTTATGAGGAGAGAGAAAACTACCTGGTTGAAACCAGTCGAGAGCCGAGTTTCAACCAGGTGGTATCCTACATGGAACGAGCTCGCAAATTTTGTGAATGAGAACAGAGGAAGTACGATGAGTTTGTTAAAAAACTAGGTAGATATACATGAAATATACATCATATATAACATATATACATCAAGGCTAAAAGGTATACACATGCAAAATGGAAGGATATACATTAAAATATAGCAAATGCACACAAATTTATAGCCGAGCCGAAGCGGAACGACTACCCTAAACAATAATGCACAAACTTAGAAAATTTACACTACCTACAGAATATAATACACCTACACAGAGGGTGGAAAACCCTCTGACAGATCTGACCCACCAACGGGCGGTGAACCAGACGCAGAAATAGAATAAAAACACAAGACAGAAATAAACACAAACAAAAGCTAACAAAACACAATGAAAAAGAAAGAAGACGGAAGGAAACCAGACACCAACCTAAAAACCATAGAAAGCTAGGAAGGTAAGGTGCCCGCAAAAGATTTGCAATAGCTTCTACCTTCAAAGGATCACCACTCCACACTAGAAATCACTCACAATTGTTTAGAATAACTTGGAAATAGATCACACTAGACTTTGCTCAAATCATTGTGATATCGCTCTGAAATTCGCTCAAATCACTTAAGTGTTTTAATTGCGGTAATTGTGAAAATGAAAGGTGATTTCTATTTATAGCTGGGGTAAAAGCAAGTTACATTTCCTTCTAAAAATTATGGAATCAAGCCGACCTCCGAACTCCGGGCCCAGGGATTCTGTGTGACCATATCTTCTTACGAAAATAAGACATCGTGGCAAAGAATCCCGGAGTCTAGAATCTGACTCCTATACAAAGAATGACCAACTCTGGGACTAGGTCCCAGAAATACAAGGAAAAAAGAATAGAAGCAAAACCAACACCGTAGGAGAGAAAAACTAGAGAAGGAAACAAAGAAACAAAGGAAAAGACAAGGCAATAACCACAAGCAGAAAGCAAAAGGGGGGACCCAACATTTTGCACACAAAATGTAGGGACAGAGATGCAGGGCATAACAAGTCCAAAGTAATTATTAAAAAGTAATCAAAAGCTTAAATAATTAATTAAATCCTTATTATTGAGTGAATATGTTATTACAACAATTCATTTCATTAATATTCCCTCTAACCTAACCAATCTCAACTACCCAACCATGAGTTCAAACTCATCCCAACCCCTTTTCACATGCTAATTCTTCTTAATTAGCTAATTAACCCTAATTAGCTAATCCCCCCTCCACTCTTTCTCTCTCCTCCCATATCTAACTCCTTAATCACATTCCTTAACTCTTAATCCTAATCCTAAGCTACCTTTAAGCTTGTCACATTCCTAAATCTGTGATTAGGAATTCAACCCTCCCCCTAAAGTAAAAGTTATCAAATTGTGATATTGCTATCAGGATTCAACTGTGTAGTTTTTGAGTCAAACTCATTGACCCATAATTCATGAGTAGTGGTTCACATGAACCCATCTCTCATGAGAATGAATGGAACACTTAGCACTCATTGGATCTAGGTGATGCTCACAAAGGTGAAGCACCGGGACTTCCCGGGAGGTCACCCATCCCACTACTACTCCAGCTCGAGTGCGCTTAACTACGGAGTTTCCTCCATGGTTAAACCAACTCTACTTGCATCCTCATTTGCAAAACCTTCACCAAGTGTTGTGCCTTATGAACCATTCATTAGAAAGCCCCTTAAGCTCATCAATTTATAAGTAGGAGATATTTTTCCACAGCAAGTCAAATTGTGATATTGCTATCAGGATTCAACTGTGTAGTTTTTGAGTCAAAATCATTCACCCATAATTCATGAGTAGTGGTTCACATGAACCCATATCTCATGAGAATGAATGGAACACTTAGCACTCATTGGATCTAGGTGATGCTTATAGAGGTGAAGCACCAGGACTTCCCGGGAGGTCACCCACCCCAGTACTACTCCAGCTCGAGCGCACTTAACTACAGAGTTTCCTCCCTGGTTAAACCCACTCTACTTGCATCCTCATTTGAAAAACCTTCACCAAGTGTTGTGCCTTATGAACCATTCATTAGAAAGCCCCTTAAGCTCATCAATTGATAAGTAGGAGATATTTTTCCATAGCA
>MU224129.1:955940-975370 GCA_018584345.1 Thuja plicata | reverse complement strand
GGTTCATAAGGCACAACACTTGGTGAAGGTTTTGCAAATGAGGATGCAAGTAGAGTGGGTTTAACCATGGAGGAAACTCTATAGTTAAGCGCGCTCGAGCTGGAGTAGTACTGAGATGGGTGACCTCCCGGGAAGTCCCGGTGCTTCACCTCTGTGAGCATCACCTAGATCCAATGAGTGCTAAGTGTCCCATTCATTCTCATGAGAGATGGGTTCATGTGAACCACTACTCATGAATTATGGGTCAATGAGTTTGAATCAAAAACTACACAGTTGAATCTTGATAGCAATATCACAATTTGACTTGTGGAAAAATATCTCCTACTTATCAATTGATGAGCTTAAGGGGCTTTCTAATGAATGGTTCATAAGGCACAACACTTGGTGAATGTTTTGCAAATGAGGATGCAAGTAGAGTGGGTTTAACCATGGCGGAAACTCCGTAGTTAAGCGCGCTCGAGCTAGAGTAGTACTGGGATGGGTGACCTCTCGGGAAGTCCTGGTGCTTCACCTCTATGAGAATCACCTAGATCCAATGAGTGCTAAGTGTTCCATTCATTCTTATGACAGATGGGTTCATGTGAACCACTACTCATGAATTATGGGTCAATGCGTTTGACTCAAAAACTACACAGTTGAATCCTGATAGCAATATCACAATTTGACTTGCTGTGGAAAAATATCTCCTACTTAAAAGTTATCAAGCTTGACCTTAAACCCTCACCCATGCTTCTTAAACCCTCACCCATGTCTCATTAATGCTTTCATAAATGAAGCATTAATGGCTCTTATACATTCTCTTCCACACTCCTCATTAATGAGTCTTACACCCTCATTAATGACATCCCTTCTAGAGTCTTCTCCCCTTCCTCCATTTCTTCTATAAATTGGATGGATTTTGAGCACAAATGGCCATTGATTTTGGAAGCCCTTTACTTTTGAATGCATTCATATAATGCTCCTAATTTTGAAGAGTTGAAAGCATTTTTATGCTACTCATTTTCATATAGATTTATATTGCATCATAGTTTTGATACTTTTTATTGTTATAATCTTCATTTCTAGAGCCAGGATGCATGTTTCTTAAGCATATTTCTTATGATTTTGATCATATTTAGGCTTTATAGTTTTTATTTGAATCTTCCATTCTTAGGTTGTATATGTCACTGGAATATGCATAATCTAAGGGCTATTGTGTCATTTTTCATACTCCTCCTAGATAGGAAGCAATAGATCACTTTTGGTGATTGCTATGCTTGCTAATCCCTTGTTTTCACTAATGCAATGATCTATTGAAGTGTTGTGTCTCTCTTAACAGGTACAAAAATCACACACACATCTCTAGCATGCACCGTGGGGCATTATTTCTTGAAATTTTACAAAATTTTGATCTTTTCCCTTGACATTTTCAAAAATTGCAGGCAATTTATCATTTCCGGTCATTTACTTATCGTTTCTGGGAGTAAATTATCATCTGTGGTATATATTTTATCATTTTTGGGAGTTTTAATATCGTCTACCACTGCATTTCTGGAAGGTAAAATTTGGCCTTAAAAATCATTTTTGGTAGCTTATTTTTCATTTTTGGTACGTGTTATCATTTCGTGTAAAAGGCTTATCATTTTGGGTGAAGATTATCATTTGGGGTCCTAATTGTATCGTTTCTACTATTTATCATTTTGGGTCTTTGATTTATCATTTGGCGTCCAGAGAGAAAAAAAATACAGAGTTCTGTCATTGACAAATTTGATTTCTAACTTACTAACATGGTTATTTTCATGATTGTGATCCTATTTTTAGTAGCCTAACTTGTGTTTGTAGATTTCTCTCAGAGCTAAAATAGAAAAAAAAGGACACTAACTTGTGGTTTTACAGGTTGTCAATCCCCCATCTTGACTTCAATTTTTGTTACACTTTCAAAACTATCAACATTTTCCACTCTCATACTAAATTGACCAAAGGAATATGCTCTTTTCCTTTTTAACAAAAATTAGAAACTCACAAGTCAATTTATGTTTTGAAGGGAATTTGTAGTAACTGAACAAAGCAAACAAATCGTCTAATTTTGGGTAAAGTAATTGAACAATCAAATCACTAAATCTTGTGGTTCAATGAACAATCTCATCATTTAAATTTCCGTTTTGGTGAAGTAATTGAACAAACAAAACTCATTTAACATTGCAGGTAATTGAATAAGCAAATCTCATTGTCTAAGTTTTGGATCATAAATTGAACAAGCAAATTATCTAACTTTGGGGAAAATGAACAAAAAAAATTGCTTTCACGCATCTTGTTTTCATAAAATAGGAACATCTTAAATCAGGCACAACATTTCTTGAGGGAAGGAACTGTTTGATTGAAATTGTTTTGGGAGAAAATGACATGGACTAGGAGATTATGCTCTTCTTTTTTTGAAGAATCAGAAATCTAGAAATTCTAAGCTCGCCAATCCTTTGTATGCTTATTTAACAGTAGAGAGCCTGTCGGTTGAGGAAAAAATCTCCCTGGAATGACCCAAGTGATGACAGGTTATACGCCAACCCTTCCAACTCACTATAAATAATTGCTTCCTCATAGGCCAAAGCCTCAGAAGATGGAGTCGGTTTTCTTCTCATAATTTTGACATCATTCCTTGAACATTCTTGGGTATGTGTAGAGTGGAGCTACTTGAATATTTCTTCTGAGACTACACATATTTGAGTACTCATAGGGCTATACGCCTCAATTTTTCCTAGTGTAATTCAATGAGAGACATTTTCGAATGGATTGCCCCATCATAAACAATAAACTTTGTAGACAAGCTACCCGATTCATCTCCAAAAGGGTGATAATCCTTGTGCAAGGAAAAAAGTAATTGCCCAAGACACTCGTCATATAGTGCCCTCACTTGTGTTTGGAGTCAACTAATATGGCATCATGACTGGAGCCATTACGTGCTTGGTGATAGCCATATTCTGATTAGCATTTGAGTGTGTACCTAAGTCAACGAGCAAGGATTTTTGTCCTCTACCTAGAAAATATGGCATAAGGATGTATTTTTTCACCCTTTAACAATGCAACAATGCTTGATGTAACTAAAAATAATTAAAAAGATAACACATTCAAACAAGTAACAAAATTCAAACCTTGGTCTACATGTGTTTTTCACTCACTAAAAAAAATAAAAAAATTCTAGAACGCGATCTTCGATCAAACAAACTTCACACACTTCCAAGATAAAACTGACAAAATTTGATAGTGGGCACTTGCATCATTTCCTCTCAGAGGAAGATAGTTTTTTTTAGATCCCCTTTTGAATCTTTAAATATGTCCTTATTACTTTTTCTGGTCTCACTGTGGCTGTATCAAAATTTTTTTTAGATGTCTACATTGTATGTCCTGTCAGACTCTTACAATTTGTCTCAATACGCATGGTCTATCCACTTTTTACAAAAACTTGATTCCCAGCTCACTATCAGGGCATTCTAACCCTCTAATACTGGAATCATTTACTTCCACCACATACACAAATGATACTTCCACCTAGACACACTCACTTGAACGATTCGAGATACTACTTGACACTATCGGGAAACTTTGACAAAGTTGAGATATAACTTCATGGTTAACACTAGATGCAACTGTAGATGTCTAAAATCTTCCTTATATTAATTTAATTAATATTCCCTTAACATTATAATTAATTTTAATTAATTAATTATATTTTTTATGTTATGCTAGTTTATTTAATTAAATTCTACTAAACTAAATTAATCTAAATTTCAAATTTAGATTAAGCTAATTTGAACCTAGATCCTACCCTACCTCACATCACTCTCACCAATTAAACCTATTCATTAATTAACTAAGGTTAATTAGGCTAATTTCTTGATTCCTATACCAATTAGTCCTAATTATTTTCTCACACATGTGTGAGAAAATTTCCAAAAATCACCTTTTTCAAATAATCCTTATTTGGTGCCAACAAGGTTTCTTACACCTATGATGACACCTTCTTATACTTTCTAAAAGTGTCTCATTGGTCCAAAACTCCTACACCCTCTTACACCTCTTACAAGATCCTTCACATGTGTACTTTAAGTACACTTTGACCCATCACATCCAAAGTTTCTCACACATGTGTGAGCAAAGTTGGCCTCTTGCATGGCTTATGTGTCCCTCATGTGGCACCTATGTGGATGCCACATGAGCTCCATGTCATCCAAGGCCTTTCTCTCTTCCAAAAAATCTATAAATAGAGGTCATTGTCAAGAGCAAATCATCTTCTTTTTATGCATTATTATCATGTTAAAATAGCTTTAGAATTCTTAGTTCAATTTTCATGTTCATGCTCTTGTTCATTATTGAATCTAGATATTACATGCTAGGATTAATGGTGAATGAATCTAGTTTTCTTACCTCTTGCATATCATCTTAAGTGTAGTGTTTTCATATTCATCATCATCATTTGGTGAAGGCTTGAGACAAGTTCCTCATACTTGTTCTTAACCTCTTCTTCACATCCATTAGTTTGGATTGTAGGTTTCATTCCATAACATGTAAGCAATCAAAGTGGGATTTTGATATTGTGTTGGGAGAGCACACCCACATAACATCTCTAAGAGAAAATCAACAAGGCATTGGGTGCCTTTGTTCAGCTCATCAGAGGTTATGATGGAAATCTTATTTTAGAGTATGTTCTTAGATATGCTAATGTAGTTTATTGATATATATCTCTAATGTTTGCATGTCTGAGCGTGCTCTTAATAGGTAAGTTTCTAGCATATACATTTTGGCACACCCGGTAGGACCCACGTCCCTTAAATTCTAACATTTTTTTACAGATTTTTTGTAGTTCTAGAAATTTTCACGCAGACCTGTCTCAGCTCTAGAGTCACCATTTCCGTAGATCACCGTCTATGCTTCCCAGCTGTCTGTGATACTCGGTCGTCTGCACCTATAAATCACCGTCTCCACCTGTTCAGAAACAGACTCACAATACTATGGTTTAAACTATTTTTTATCAAGTTTTTAGTATTTTAACTCTCTGGTTTTTGACAGTAAGACAATTTTTAGGAGTTAAATGTTGTCTAATTTGATAAAAATCCTATTTTTATGTCTGATTAAGTCTGTTTTTAGCAGAATCTGACTATGTTTTTATTCGGCCATCTGTGCAGGTGAATAGCCGTAACTGCAGATCACCGTCTGCACATTTTTCCCATGGGTTACCATATTTTGCGACATTTCACATTTCAGAACAGAAAACTACTAACGATTTTCATGTAGGTTCCCTGATAGTTTTTAATAGATTCTTAAAATGAACTTGTATGGTTAAACATTTGTCTTGTAATGTATGTTTTTTAAAATTTACCTCACTCAATCTCAAATGTTAAGGGAATGAACTTCAATCAATCTTGAATGACTTAAGTTAAATAAACACACTTTTCCAAGCTTTCTTTTTTCTATGTGGGAAACAAATTGAACTTGAATGATTAACCATACTATTGTGTCTTTTGCTTAGGTAGAAAGCACTTAGTTGCTTTTAAATAGGTTCAATTTGGAATGAATCCTTCTTGGTGTGTTTGAAGAAGTGTTTTTCAACACTTCTTTCAAGCTGATTTGTCATTAGATTAAATCCCTTAAGATATAAGTGACATTGTGATTAAACTATAGTCGTATCCTCTCCCCTCGTATTTGTGGATCTTGGGTGAAGAGAAAGCTTAGTTTAATCAAGCTTCTAGAGAGTCCTGTCTAGAGGGTGCACTTCCCCTTTAGAGGACGACGTCAAAATAGTAATCCCTTTGGCCAGTATAGAAATAAAGTGCAACCCAAAGGTCTTCTTTATCCCTTCAAGCTTAGGCGGGTCATGTTCAATGGTAGTCTATACGCTGGGTGGCCTAGCTGACCACAGTTGTAACACTTCATATTTGCAAAGTATGAGTTACTTCTACCTCCTCTTCCTCTACTAGGTCCTTGACTACCTCTACCTCCGTTATATCCTCCTCTTGGAGTGCTTTCCCCACTATGCTTTGTTAATTTTTTTTCCCCTTGATTCCTTTTCTCATTGCCTCTTCCTTGATAGCCTCCTCTTTTAACCCTTTGGTCTCTTCCTCTACCTCTATTCTTGAAGTTAGAGTCACCTTTCTTCTTGTTATTTTCCTCCTCTTTGAGGGATAATTGATGACACCTCTGAACTGTAGTTGGTGTCCACAAATTGATTTCTTCTTAGATGTTCCATTTCAAACCACCCAAGTACCTTTCTACCTTCATATAATTTTCTTTTTTCTTCTTGGATCCAAGACACAACCTTTGCAATTCCTTCATATAAGAGGCCACATCTAGGTCTTTTTGCTTCAAACTCTGTCTTTTTCTATGGAGTTGAATCTCATAGTCTTCAGGAAGGTAATTCTCCTTTAACTTGGTGACCATTGCATTCCAATTGGATATGTGTGTCTTACCCAATCTAACCCTGTCATCTTTCAGGTATTTCCACCATGTTAGGGCTGACCCTCTGAGTCTTGATTTTTCCACCTTGAGATTTTGTGCTTCAATTACTCCTTCACACTCGAAATGGTTCTCCATTCCTTCAATCCAATCCATCATTGCTTTAATATCCATCTTTCCACTAAATAGTGGTATACCCTCCAATGCCTTTCCTCCTAGGACTTTTATGGCTTTTAGGAAGGTCTCTTCATTGAAGACAGGGGTTGGTTCAGGGATAAGGTCTTCTTCAGCAACCTTTTTACCCCTATCACTACTTCCCACTTCCTTGTTTCTAGCTGCTACATTTACAACTTCTTCTAGCCTTATTTTCATATCTTCTAAGGCTTCTTCAAGGAGTTTTTTCTTCTCCTTTTTCTCATCCACCTCTTTAGCTAGCTCTGCATTTGTCACCATGATTGACTCTCCTGTTGATTCACCATTAGCTATAGACATACACTGATTTCCCAAGTCTTTAAATTGCTCTGATACCACTATGATGTAACAAAAAGCCTTTCTCTCCTACCTTAACCTTCAAGGATCTCTCTCTCAAGATCCCACTCAATTTTAGCTTGAGTACACCAACAAGAAGACCAAACTGCTTCAACACCTAGCCATAGTGCTTTTCTTGCACTTCTTCACAAACTGATCCCAATGGATCCAAAACTCTTCCATATGGAGAGGTAGTCTCCTATATTATTTATTGGACCAATTCAAATGTCCACAAATTTCTTTTGGACTGAAACCCTAGATGAGTTCCAAAAACCAAGACAATTTCACCCAAACGAGGGCTACAAGCAATAGGCCTAATTAGGCTCTTTTTCTGCAATAAATTGTAAAACTCCTTAACAAGTTGGAAAAATAGCATTGGATATAGATACCCTTTATCAAGACACTAAATATTTTCTAGGTCTTGTTCACCAAAAGTGTCTCTACAGTACCTCTTATAAACATGCCTAAAAATTAGGGTTTCTAAGCAATTAGTCTATCTGCACAAAAGAACTTGTTCTTGGCACACTAAAATTCCCTCCAAAACTTATCCTTTGAGTTTTGGCTCCACCACATAGCACACTACATCTCTACAATCACTGATTAAAGTGATGAATGCTTTCAATCCCTCCCATTAACTCTGCAACTAATTATGATCCCTAGGCATGGACCTCTGGCTCACCTAAGGAATCATATTAAAAATCTCCCATGATTTATAGGGACCCTCTTTCATAGTATAATATGTACATGGAGTCACATCCCTAATCTCAAAGGCCCATGTTGATTCCACGATGGGAAGAGGATCTATGACCCCATCTTCAATAGTTGCCTGGTTCAGACCAGCGACTAGACAGGAAACAAAATAATTTACAAAACTAAAAAAACTACTTAAAAAATTGAAATCCAACACCACACAACAACTTAAAAACACCTACTCTAACACTTCAATGGATTATAGTATTCAATTTAATCCATTAAAACACCAAATGCTCAGAAAAACACTAACTGTGACTGTTCTTGCTATTACTCAGTCTGTACACACAATTAAAAAACAAGCCAACCCTTTCAAAAGGTCAAGGATGACCTTTAGTAGTTGAAAAAGACCCAAAATCAATGGTTTCAAACAGTTATGAAATCAATTGCTCAAATTTGCAACTATGCAACAAATGTTGTCAATGATAACATTGACAACTTTTACAACTTTTTGGTTTTTCTATCCAAACTTGGTCATAAGTCCACCAAACTTAAGTAACTGCTAATCTAAGGTGTTATAACATTGAAATAGAACCTCAAGTCCCTTTCTTGTCCATTTTGACATTAAAATTCATAAAACACCCTATTTGACCTAATGTGGACAATCCTACAACTAAGGTCACAAAGGACCTATTAAGGAATCCTACACTAACACACTTCACACTAGGACTTGTTTAGTCCCCTTATTGCACTAGTGGTTTTGCTAGGACCACTACAAGCCAAAAAAAAATAGAAGCCCTAGGTTCTTCTCTAGCCCTACCTAGGTGCTCCTACACCAGAATGAATATGGAAATCCTTGAATCAGTAATTATCTATTGTGATAATACAAGTGCTGTCAACATTTCAAAGAATCCTGTGATGCATGCTAAGACAAAGCACATAGTTATAAAGTATCATTGCTTGAGGGAACAAGTAAAAGAGAAAGAAGTGATACTGGAATATGTACAATTCAAAGAACAATGAGCAGACATATTCACAAAGACATTTCCAAAAGATACATTTGAGTACCTGAGGAAGAGACTAGGGGTCTAAACCTTGTCTACTAGTCACTAAGATGACTTGGAGGTTGCATCAACCTACACATTATCAAAAGATCAATCATATTGATACAAAAAAAGAAATGGATAGAAATGATATATCAGTACAAGAAGGTACTTATCTGAACCATGCACCAAAGATATTGTTGGCTACTACAAAGCTATATTGTTGATGGAAAGAATGTAGAGGAATATATTGAATGATATATTTTTTTTTGACATTATTGTCAAGTGAGAGGAATATATCTATATGAAATATCTATCAAGATCATCGAAAGGGAGAGAAGAGAACCATATCCATTAGGGAGAGGAACAGTTAAAGGAAGAGAAAACATCAAAGAAAGAAGATGATTCTGTTTGTTTCATTTTATGTTGCAATAGAAACAACAACAACCTCTTCCCTTTATGACTTTTTTTATAAAGGAGCCACCTCCAATTATTTGTTCATGCAAGAAAAGGACCAACTAACAAGCACTCTCTTAATACTTCTACTCTTTAGGTCCTACTATACCAAGGGGGGATACCCTATTATACCTATTAGTATATCCAATCTGGTACTATCAAGCAGTAATCTCACAATGACTCAAAATGACTGGGAGATACTAGATAATTGGATAATTATCCATTGAACATAAACCTTGAAATATAGCATGAGATAGAAATTATAACAAACTTATACAAATTTATACTTAATGGAATTTAAATGTTTGCTTATAGGAAAACACAGTCAATGTGCAACTTGATATGCAATAAAACAAAACTTATCAGCTTCAGATCAGTGCTTTATCCATTGGGCTATATTCTAACTCAGATATAGTATACTGAAATTAATGTTCACCAAAGATTAATACAACCATCCCAAAACCCCTACTACTAATATAATTCTTGCAATGTGTCGGATGAATCTATGCATAAATCATAGCCTAATTTAATCTGATCCTAGATCAGAACTCTCAAATAAGTACATAAACACATAAAAGACTATGCTAATGAATCAGAAAATTCATAAATCATATGACACATAACACAGGATAGATTGGAATCTTGAATTTTTTATTAAATTTAGAAGATGTTATTTTAGTATACACAAAGTACTCAGAGATAACCTCTTCAATAACCTGCAAAAGATCTCTCAACTTTATTTCTGAATTCTTGCACTATCTAGTACAAATTATACTATATTTCCCCTCTTGACTAAGAACTTTACAAATGGTTTACAATACAAATTTTCCAGCCCTTTTCAATGATCTTGGGAATCCTTTTATAGATTAGGATTGCAACAAGCTTAAGATCAATTGGAATAAGGACAAAATTAATTACTCACTAAAAAGACAAAATAGCTAATAGAGTGATAACCACTCTTGTTACAATATATATTTGATAAATTTTGTCTTTTGACCACTTTGTACTTGCAACTTCTTAAAATTTGTTCAGTGTGAGCTATCTGGAGTCTGTTGTCTTTGATGTTGGTGATGTAGGATCTTTACTTTCAACTGTATCAACCAACCTGTTGGGCTCCATCATCCACATGCTTATCGTCACCTTCACCTAGATCAACTATTGTGTACTTGTCTTTCCAAGAAGTGTACACCTCATAAATTTTCCATCTGAAGTTAAGGATTTCATCCTTTCTATTGTTAATCTCCTTCCAGGTGGTATATGCCATCTCAATCTCATCTTAACAAAATACAAAAAATGCTCTAGCCTTGCCAACCATCTCAACTATTTGAATAGACAACAATGTGCTTTCCAGGGTAATTATACTATTTGTTCTTACTTCTAGTGCCTCATTCATTTGCCAATGCCATAATGATTCATCTTTAATATCTCCATTCTTCTTAAAAATATTTGGGAACATTTCATATTGGTCCTTTGAATATTCCTTGTTGAGGGCCATTACTTTCCTTATGACAATGCTCCTTCTTATGTCCATGTGCATGAGCCATTTCACCCATTTATGGGTTCCAGTAAAAACAAAATCAACATTGTTCTCCTTCTTACAAGTGGTGTGGAATAACTTTGACTCTCCTCCCTTCCCCTTCCATTTGTTCACCAATTGGTCTAAATTTTCCCTATCTGCATTTTACTCATTCATCATGCTAACAATTTTTTTTCCTTGTGCATAGATGACAGTAGGAACCAGTTCATGGGTACAATGCATAAGGGTACTGTGTATCTTGTCTGCATACTTTTGCTTCACCCATGCCTCTACTTCTCTAAAGGCTACAAACTGTTCAACCCACTCTTTCTTTTGTCTTTCTAGCTCTTCTCTTTCAGCTATCAGTCTAGATTTTTCTTGCTCAACCTCCTCTAGTGTGGTAAAATTTGATGTTGCATGGGAATGAGGATAAGTGATAATAGGACTTGATGATGAAGGCTGATGGAGATCCTGTACAATCCTCCTTTAAGGCACAAATTGTTCTATTTGTCTTCCCTAAAGGAAAGCAATTCTATTGTCCTTCTCGATAGATTTTATCTTTTCATCATTTTAGGCCTTCATGACCATCTCACATTTCTCTGTTAGCCTTTTGAATGCCCCCTCTTATCTCTCTACCACCTTCAAACTTAATTTTTCAGTTTGTAGGGTAAGTTTGGCTACATCCACACCTGATGTATATGAGACTCTTCTCACAATAAGGCTACCTGCCTGTTCAGCATGATCATATTTATCAGACACCCTAGGGTTTTTCTTCCTCATATGCCACATGAAAAGGGCTGCATGATCTTCACTAAATTTCACTCCTTTTTATGCTTGTCTTTCCTCCGTCTCATTTGCATAGACAGTCTTTGTCTCCTTTCTTAGAGCATTGAAGAGAATGGCATCTACAATATCCCACTCTTGGAGTATCAACACTCCTTCCTTCCTCACTAATACCCTTCCTTCCTTAGGAGTTATTTTTTCAAACTTGGAGATCATTTCTTGTTTGATCTCATTTTCAATTTCTTCCTTTCTCCTTGCAATTTTCTCAATTTGTTTCTATTGGCATTTTTCTTTAAATTCATCTATGTGGGTTCTCCACAAAAACTGTAAGAATTCCCTAGCCTTGACAATATTGTCATCAGACAGAAATTCATTGTTGGCCTGCTGAGTTGAGGGATCCAGTTCCTTCCCAACATATTCTGCAATAGTTAAATCTAATGAATCTTGCTTTGGATCCTCAGGCATCCCTTCTTGTAGTTCTTGCGCTGTGACAATTATTTGTCCAACATCTCCCATCTATAGCAACTATTCTTCTACTGCTTGTTCATCAACACACAATGGAGATAGGGAAGGAGAATACACACTTTCCTATTTTTGTTGTTGTTCTCCCTCTACTCTTTGCCTTTTGGTGGATGGCAAAGATTAGGTATGATGGTCTAATGGTCTTTTCCCTTTTGGATCTAGGATATTCTTAGTTTTGGGCAATAGTGTACTATACCCTCTCCTCTGGTAAACCACATATTTCCTTGGGGGAACATTTCTAGTTGGAGATATCCTACTCATCATTTCCTTTTCCCTTTCTGGCTCTATTTGCAAGATATTGGACCTCTTCTAATTAAGTGCCTACATAATATCCTCAAACATCTCCATTAAGGAGTCTATTTTCTTGGCCCAAGGCTGAACATATTTCAAAGGGCCATACAACTTGTCAAAATGTTGTACAAAATCCAGACTCTTCTTGTATGCCATCCATTTATCTTTCTTTATCTCTTGCTCTATCTGATCAAATTCATTCCTGATTATGTCCTCAGGGAAATTGAATTGATGATTCAGCACTAGGCACTTTATTTTCTCTTTAAACATATCTCTGATAAAGACCTCAGGGTCAACACATCTTGAAATTGTGGTACTCAAATGATAAGGGGCCGTATATTTATCTAGGTGTTTCCACCCTCCCTTTGTTATAATAAATTGACGGGTTGTTGTGATTGTAGGAAAAATGGTTCCCTTTCCTCTTCCTATCAGGGCTTCCTCCTGTAGACCCCCAATTTGTCTTATTATCTCTACCAATCCCAATTTGACAGGTACTTCGTAGGGTAATATATAAGGGATCCCCCTAAAACCATAAACTCTGAAGATTGTAGATACTGGGTATAGAATGACATCTCCCCAATTATGCACTATCTTTAATTAAGGGAAATACTCTTTAGGTCTCAATAATTGTAAAAGTGTTAGATTCATCGTGGGATCATCATTCGACAATAATGCCCTAATCCTAGCAGCGTAAAATATATCAAAATTTATGTAACTAGATTCCTTGTTGTCCCATGACATGTCTACATTCCACAGCTATATAGGCATTTCCTCGTCATCTTTGACTTTTGTCAATTCCATCTCTCCTTCAAAATAGTCTGCCCCTTTGTATAGAAACATATGCATCAACAAGGAATACCATGTAAAATGTTTGGTTACCTTGCTGTTTTGGATTCCTATCAATCCTTCGTGTATCAAATCTGCAAGATATGGAGCAAAATAAAAAATTACATCCAAATGGGGGTGCAATATTTGTACCATCATAAACATGTAGTGAATGGGCATTTCCTTCTCTTCATTATCCCCACAAATCTGACATAAAGCCCTGTATGTTCCTATATCCTTTGGGGTGAAATAGTCTAACTCAAAAGGCTCCTTGGTTCATGGCCCTACCATGATTAGATCTCCAATTTTGTTGAAGTATTCTTTTAGTGGTCCATTTCTAAGATAATCCTTTTGTGCTTCATATATTTTTGTGAATTATTTGAAATCAATTTTATCCATTTGGGTATCTTCTCCACTCAACTTGAATACTTTTCTGATTTCTTCTATAGTTATATGACCATGATTTGTCCATTATTATCCCTAACTACCCTGGATATCTTGTCATATTTTTCTATGATTTGCATAAGCATATCAACATCCATAAAAACCCTAGGCACTACTAACTTTCCCACATCAAATTTCCATGTATTGCTATTGGGAGAAAAATCATTTCTCTTGACAAAAAGCACTCTAAATATACCCAAACTAGTTATACCTATATTAGCATCTCTAGCCCATTTTCCGAGATCATACAAACCCTCACAAATTTTCAATTGTAGGGTTTTAGGGACCAACTCTTTGATCTTTGTTGAATCATTTGTCGACCTAGTCAACTACTGCAATAGGTCGTCACATACATTTCTATCCTGATAATTTACATGACCCTTGAATTCCCTCCTAGGTGGAATTTTAAAATTAAAATCTTTACAGTCTAGTGATTCAACAGTTTGATAGAATATAGTAATTGCAAGCCCTAATAATCCTTCAAAATTTGGAATTCAGACAGAACTCACACCAAAAGTTTACCCATTCTGCAAATAGCCTGGAAGTTTAAAATGTGATCACTGTAGCTTTCTTTTGCTCCAGAAAATTGACAATTATGATAATTAGTAGTTGAATAATCAAATGCAAAACAATCCCATCACTCTCTAAGCCTTAAATTCTTTACTGTGGAAGCACACGTTCGCCATTACTTCACTTGATTTCAAACTCTCATGGCTAACGATTCAGAGATGCTAAAATGACACCTTTGAAATATGGTCATCGATCTAGACATCTTTCCCTTGCATTAGAAAAATCACAGTAAGTATTTTATAGCATTCATCTCCATGGACACGTGGCACCATGTTGCAATCCCTCAAAGGTTAACCCTCAATGATTTTCCATCATAGGATTCGCACACACCGTCAGATCTTCTTGAAGATGCTAACTCTTTACTTTACTTAACATCAATAGAGGGTCCCAACACTTGGGACACACGTCACCACAACGCGTTACCTTGATGACTAAAAGTCGATCAGTTTAAATTTCAATCTTTGTGCCATCCGTCTGATCTTGCTTAACTTTTACTATCTTTAACACCTTTCTATGGCCGGCAACTTTGATCTCCTGGGACACATTGTGAGGTGTCGCAATGCCTTGATGATTAAAATCATTGCATCTTTCATTGGAGGCTTTGCGCCAACTGTCAAATCTTCTCGGACCTGTGACACCTTTACCCAACTAGCCTTTTAGTAACCACAATCAATAACTTGTCGAGATGAACACACGTCACCACGACATAATCCCTTAAAGGTTATTTTTTGGTCATCTTATCATTGCGGGTTAATGCCAGTGGTCATATCTTCCAAGAGATGCTATGTATTTACTTGAAACTTTAATCACCCGTCGAACCCACTAGACACCATGTGGAAGCTTGTCACATTCCCTAAATGACTAGTGTACATGCTTCTTCATCATGAGCCTTTGTGCCATCCGTTGGATCAACTCTGACATTCATTCGATTTAACTCCATATGCTCTTTCATGTTTGTGCCCACTGAGGACACGCGTCACTATGACGTGATCCCTTGAAGCTAACTCACCCGCATCTTTGGATTAAAGGTAATGTGCTAGCCATTGGATGAAAAGAATCTTATGGATATCTTTCAATCTATATCTTTGATGTATTCGGTCCCGCCAAAGACACATGTCACAACGGTGCATTTCCTTGAAGATTAAAATGCACTCACTTTCTCAATGCGGGAATGCGCTAGCTGTTGGATGCAAATACATTAGATCGACATATAAAATTTAAATAAAATCTTGCAGAATTTAAATTTAGGGAATAAATAAAGACCATGGCGTTAGGATACCGACAACTTAATGAATGCAAACATCTTTAAAAGAGGACACATACACACATGACTTAAGTGGAAAAAAGTAACAGAGAATTAGAAACCATTTCGACACAAAGTGTTTTAGGATCAAAATTCACACTTAGAAACATGACAACAAGGGTTCCAAAAATTATACAAGACCCTATTTGAGATACAAGCCATTGAATCATTGCTTTTGAAATTTTTTTAAACCATACCTAACAGGTTCTACAAAGGGAGAGAAAGATTCAAAGAAACAACCATCCATCCAAGGTAGAGAATTGAGAGAAAGTTCACACTGCATATCTATCCAGAAAAGGGAGAAGAGATTCTAAAAAAGGGGAGAGACAAAAGTAGAAGACATAATTATTACACCTATCCATTGAAGGGAATGGAGGAAAGCACTCTGCAAGAATCAAATCTAAGCTAAAAGAGCTTACCGAGAGTCAGATATTCGAATTGGTTATAGAACAATAAGTTTGATATGTTATGACATATTTCATATTGTGTTGATAGTATGTTTCCATCAATGCCAAAGGGAGGGATTAATGAACTATAACTGATTGAATGTTTGAAGATGATAAGTTGATGATCACCGAGCTGCAGAAAGTAAATGCAAGACATTAAATCAATTAATGTATTGTATTGTCACTGATGTCAACTTAATATAATCTAATTGGTTATATACATATATTTATAGACTTCAAGAAACCAAAGAGATAAAGTCTATTATCGGTAAACATAAAAATCCAGTGTACACCAAGTGACGGTAAACACCAATGGACAGTGCACACTGATGGATAGAGAACCCCAAGCAGTCATAGTGTATACCGAGTATTGCAACACCGAGCATAACTAAAGTGGTCACTGAGTAGAAATGAAGTTCATGCTTGAGGACAACTGGAGTCAATGACCAAGCTAACTGAAGATCATTAACCAATCGGAATTGGAGTTAGGAAACGATAATACACTTAGCTAGCAGGAGCTATATTTAGAGTTAACTGATTGATTTCTTTGTTTTCATCGATCAGTTGAACTAAATATTTAAAGCTACTTTTATTCACAGTTGACAAGGAGAAATCTATGAAATAAAATAGAAGCAAAGATTTAAATATTAAAGCAATGCATGGTGAGATTTGTGGATCAAGAAACAATCTTTGTCAAGAACAAGAAAGACAAGGAGATTTGATAGAAGTAACCTTAGAAGTGTGCTTACACAATGCTCTAGACTAGATTTTGTTCTTCCTATTCCACTTAAGATCCCAATAACTCTTTAGGACATCTCTAGTCTATAGGAAATGAACCTAAGACCACTCCTATCTCTTCTTTTGGAGTCTTGAATTTTGTGTTTCACTCTAAGGGACAACTATCTCATAGTTTTGTCTCAATGCTTTCTATGGCTTGAAGAATTCTAATGCCAAGTTCTTCATACCAACCTCTCTCTTGCTACAAGGGGCATGTATAGGCTTGGAATTTTCATTCTTCATCCATACAACTCCAATCCCATAATTCTTCAAACCCCATTTGGTCAAGTTCACTATTTGAATTCAAACTGTCCTATTAGGCCTAATGATCCTATTAGCCCTATCAAAAGGGTTTTTCGGGATTAACTCTAAAAACTTACATACAACCCCAAAAACTAATTAGGGATCTACATACCCTTTTGGGAGACCTAAAATATTTCTAAGGTCTAGGGTTCCCAAGCTATTTGTACATCACTGTCCTTGAGAGTAGGGCTTTAGGCCTATTTTGGCTCTCTACTAGCAACTCTCTGATTTCTCCTCAAAACTTAATCTAGATGGATTGGTTGGGTTCTGAGATCAATACTAGGGACATATGAGACCCTAATAAGACTGATACCACACTTGGTTTAGTTCTCCATTATATTCCCTTGTCTCTGCAAATAGATTTATCCCTGTCATACTCCTAACCAGGTTGTCCTAACTCACCTAGGGCATGACCTTATAAATATCTAAACATCTCTCATGACTTCCTACCTCTATATACACTATGTGAAGTGGCTCCCCTAAGAATTTAATTCAACCTTTTTGTGTTTTCCATGGTTGAATTTCATGGGGGAGCCATGAAACCAAAAACTGTCTGAATGAGACCAGTAGACTACCTAAAAAAAAGATATTTTCCTACAACTGAAGGATCAACTCAAAATGACTAACACTCTAAATGAAAAAGTCTTAAAACAATCCCTAAAACATGAATCCATGATTATATCTCAAGATTCAATCCATTCAAAACACTAAAAACTTGCAAAGTAGTTGAGTGTGCACTATTTTCACAAAAGCTTCCTTTCTTGCTCTCAAAATATCACATACATTCACTCTACCTCACGAAATGAGCCATAAAGTGTCTAAAGATTCCTTCTCCACCATTTTAGGTCATTTTCAATAAATTCTCACTCCTAGAATTGAGGGGATCCAATGTTGTCGAGTTGCATGCATTATTTGCAAAAAAGTTGCAAATGTTGTCATGACAACTTTTAGTATCTATTACATTTATCATGCAAGCTACAAACTAGGGCCTCTAACCCATTTAGTTCGATGAACTAACCTCATTAATGAATCATAAAGAATATTTTGCACCCAACATGGGTCTAGGACACAATTAGGACCCATTTCCCATCTTTAGACCAACCTAGGACTAAACTACTAAAAGCAACTAACAAAGACTAAAAGTGAACATAGTACTAACATTATTTCACCTAGTCACACATCATGACCTTCTAAGGCCTTGAAAAACACACACACACTCTGACTTGGCTAAGGTCAGATAGAAGCTAAAACACTAGGGCTTTGAGGATTGCCTAGGTGCTCCTGCACCATCCTCCGCTAAACAAAATAATTCAATCCACCCTTTGATTGAATAAGTTGGTATCAACCCCTAACTTATTAAACTCAATTTCCTTTATCCACACTGCATCTACATCAGGTTGTCCTTGCCATTTTACCAAGTGTTACTTATGTATTGATATCTTTCACAAGACTATCCCCAAAATGAGGCTCAACCTTCAGGAGTCAAGGTTAGAATGCCCCGATACCTATCTCAAAAGATAGTAAATAGAGATTCAAAATCATCACCAGAGCATAGCTTGATTTTCAAGAGTTAGGGTTAGAATGCCCCAATTCCCAATAGATGAATTTTTGCAAATCATCTCTAGAACGAAGCTTGATCCTCAAGAATCTGAGTTAGGTCACTCATATACTTAAAAGATGATGAGATGTAGGGAATAGAAATGCCCCTATTGATTGTGGAGTATCCAGTTTTGACTGAGGTACGAAAAACTGAACATTGATTGTGGAGTATCAGATTGATTGAAAAAGAGATTCAATGATGTAATCATCCTGCCCCCTCGGGAGCGAAATGGAAAGATGACACGTCATAATGATGATGGAGAGTGAAAAATCACAGGTAGATGTTGAATCGGAGATAAATAAGAACTCGGAACAGATTACGGAAGAATTTGGAAGATTTAGAATCAATTTTGAGCGATTTCAAGGTCTGGTTGACCAAGTTTTACTAGGGTTGACCAAAGTTGACTAGAGTTGACTTTTGAGGAAAAAAGTCAAAGATTTGAGAAAATGATGATAAGATATGATTCTGACAAGAAAGCGACGTCAGAAAGTTGACTGCACAAGCGTCTGATCGCGTCGGTCCCAAAAATTTTAAAAAGCGATTTTGAGCTACATAGAAGTGTCAGATTTTGATTTCGACCACAAAAATGGATTTAGACCGGTCAAATTAGGTAATGGTGAAGTTTTCACGCAAAATGAAGCACTTTGAAAAATTAGGTCAAAACCTATATAAGGACGAAAAGGTCATTTTTAAATCATTTCAACCTTTTGACCTTTGCAAATTGAGCTCTGAGCGAAAATGGTGGTCCACTATAGCACGCATCGATTCGAGGGATCTAGGAGGCACAGTCGGTCGGCAGCGTACGGACCTCTGGTAAGTGGGCGATGAACCTTGCCAGCATTTCAAATTTTATTAATTTTTATCAAATTTTTCTATTTTTATCGCATTTTAGAAAACTGTCTGGGGGATT
>MU224129.1:919995-931739 GCA_018584345.1 Thuja plicata | reverse complement strand
CTTTGCCGCTGCCCTGGTCTCGGTTGTGGATGACAACTCCAGACTTCTAGGAGGAGATGATGCGGATGCTTCAGACATGGTTGTAAAGTGAAGTCCGGACCTGCGAGACAAAGCGACCGTCAGAACATATTTATCAAAATAAACTAGTAACTCCGGGGTCTGGAGATCTTACCACCACGCCGCTTGCTTTTCCTAAAAATTTAGTTTTTTGCATAAGTATTCGAAAAGAAAAACATAAACTTGGCATTTTCATTATATCTCCGGGTCCGGGGAAATTTGTCACACTTGACGAAGACATGGGATGGATGATGGAAAGGGACCCGAAACTCGGAGAAGTAACCGTTAGTAAAGAAGAATGTGGAAGTAGGTCCACGTGGGCGCCACGTGCACTAGCATTGAATGGATGGGATGGCACTGGCGGCGGAGTCGACTACTCGAATGCGCAAAAAGGGAAAGCCACTTGGCCAGAAGTAATTGCGCGCATGGAAAATAAATAAGGCTCTGACAGCCTTGATGGAGGAGAGAGAAAACTGCCTGTTTGAAACCAGCCACGAGTCAAGCTTCAAACAAGTGGTTTTCTGTCTCGAAACCAACTTGTAGCGAAAAACCAATAGCAAAGGTGACTCGACCAGCTCGTCGAGCCACCCGAAAGGATATACAGAGAGCTGAAGGGTATATACATGGAAAGGAGGGACATATACAAGGGTTACCTATAGAAATATATACATATATACATGAATATACATCAATGTACACGCGGGTGACTCCCGCGACAAAACCAGACGAAGCCAAAACCAAAATATACAGCTATTTACGTTATGAACATGCCATCTACAAGATATTTACAAACAATTTACAAACTATTTACAGAGCATTTACAAACTATCTACAAAATATTTACAGACTATTTACGAATTATCTACATCTGTTTACAGAGTATTCACATCTGCACAGAAGGCAGACAACCTTCTGGAAAAGCCGAGCCACCAACAAGCGGCAAAACCAGAAAGCCAAAGAAACAAACGAAAACAAAGCAAACGAAAATAGAAACAAGCCAACCAAAAACGAAGCAAACGAAAATAAAGACGAGCAAAACAAAGGAAACCAGGAAACAAAAAGCAAAGCGAAAAGGAGGGAAGCAGAGAAACCAACCTGAAAACGTAGAAGGCGGAGGAACGGAAGATAACCAGGAGAACTCTGCAACAGCTTCAAATCGTCAAGCTGTCAAGATCACCACCACGGAGCACTAGCGCATGTCTGAGAACAGTACAAGGTGTTAAGCTCTGATTATTACAAATCTCTGTGTAACTGCTCTGCTAATTGCTTTGAAAATCGCTCTATTTCGCTCTAAGTGCTTCAAAAATTTTAAACGTGGTAAGTGTGATAATGACAGACGAGTCTATTTATACCCGTGGTAAAAAGTAATCCTCCGCACTCTGAGAATTTCAGGCTCGGCAACACATCCAGACTCTGGGCCCGGGGATTCCTTATGATGATGTTCCTAAGACTTAGGAATATCATTACAAAGAATCCCAGGGTCCGGAATCCGGCCTCCCACCAAAAGGGCAACCTCCGGGATCCGGGATCCCGAAGGGGAAAATGAACCAAGAAAATGACACACTCCGGGGAAGAAAACCCCGGAGAAGGAAAAGCAAAGAAAAGAAAGACAAGGCAGAGCCGCAACAAAAAGCAAAGCAACAACAAAAAAAAAAAAAAAAAAAAGGGGGACCCAACATTTTGCACACAAAATGTAGGGACAGGGATGCAGGGCATAACAGATAGTCCCCCCTAGACCAAGAGGGTTGTCCTGAGAGTATGACCAGTTTCAATCTATGTAAGTTGGTACCTTGACGGGAAACTAAAAACATGCGAAAAAGCAAAAGCAAGCAGGAAAGCAGGAAAGTAGCAATGTAGGAAAGCCAAGTGATGCTGCGATAGATATAGCAATATAGAACAAGAGGCACCTATTTACCAGGTTTTCACCTTCTCGGCAGAAATTCTTTTTTTGCTACCATGACACCCGTTTACCAAGTTTTCATCAATGGTACTTTTTTTTTCCTTTTTCTCTTTTTAAAAAAAAAAAAATTTTAAATTTTTTTTTTTTTGTATTTTTGGAATATATGATTTTTTTTGGAGATACATCAAAGCTCCTATTGCTAGGTTTTCACTAAGATGATCATTTTTTCAGGATATTTTCAGATTTTTAAATTTTTTTAGGACTTTAGTATATACATGAGCACACTGAAGATGTCTCAGCTGTAGAACCGTTTCAAATGAAGAGCATTGTTGGGCTCTTTGAGTTGTTCTTCTTCAGTAGTAGAAAGTTGATAGGTTCCAGACCCAAACAATCTAGTGACAATATATGGACCAAGCCAGTTTGGTTCAAATTTTCCTTTCTAGATCTGATGTTGTTGATTTTTAGGGTTCTCCCTCTGAATGAGGTCAGCCACTTGGAAATCCATTGGTTTGACCTTCTTGTTATAGCTCTTGGACATCCTTTTCCAGTATGCTCTAAGGTGATCGAACGCCACTTTTTGACATTCATCACGTAGTTCTAGCTCTTGTAGCCAAGATATTCTATTATCTTCATCAATAATGAGGCCTTTTAAGAAGACTCATAGAGAAGGAATCTCAACCTCAATTGGTAACACATCATCTGATCCATAAACCAAAGCATAGGGAGTAGCCCCTGTTGATGTTCTTATGCTTTTCCTGTATGCCCAGAGAGATGGATTGATCTAGAGATGCCAATCTCATCCAAATTTGTGCACTGTGCGATGTAGGATTTTAAGGATATTCTTGTTGGATGCTTCTGCCTGTCCATTACCCTGAGGAAAATAGATGGAAGACCAATGTTGAGTAATTTTAAAATTAGAGCATAGCTCTATCGAATCCTTATTTTTGAATTTCCCCCCATTATCAGTGATTATTGCTAAGGGTACACCATGCCTGCAGATGATGTAGTTTATAATGAACATAGCTACTAATTTGCTATTGGCAATGGTGAGAGGGACTGCCTCCACCCACTTGGTAAAATACTCTATAGCTGTGATTATGAACTTATGTCCATTTGAGGACAAGGGATAAATTTGACCCACCAAGTCAAAGGCCCATTGTTGAAATGGCTAGAAAGTAATGAAGGGAATAAGCTCCTTGGTTGGAGCATGAATCAGATTACTATGTAGTTGACATTGTCTTCAAGACTTAGCAAACTATGTAGCTTCTTTTTCCATATCTGGCCAATAGTAACCAGCTCTAATAAGTTTACGGGCCAATGTCAAGCCATTAGAGTGAGACCCATAGATGTCTTCTTACACCTCTACTAACACACGTTTGGCCTCATCAGGTTCTAAACACCTAAGGAGGTTACCATCTAGACCGCGTCTATACAAGTCGTTAGCTATGATAAAAAACCATGAAGCACTGCGCATTAAGTGATATTTCTCATTCTGGGTGTAAGTGTCTGAAACAATCTAGTCATGAAGGTAGGAAAAGATATGATAGTAATGAGAGGAGTCATGTCCAATGAAATAATAGATCATCCAGGAATCAGGGAAATCAAAGGCTGGGTAGTGTAACATCTCCACTAGGAATTCATGTCAAAAATCATTTTCTAGCATTTGTAGCATGGAGGCAAGAGTAGCCATGGCATCTGCTATTTTAATATCTACCCTCAGAACTTGTTGAAATGTGAAATGAAAAAAATACTTTTTGAGGTCATCAACCAACCATTTAAAAGGCACCAACTTCTCATCTTTTTTCTGATAGATATCATTTACTTGATTGATGACTAACTGTGAATCTCCAAGAACATTGAGTTTGTCTGCTCGCCACTCAAGGGCGATCTTCATACCATTGATTAAGGCTTCGTACTCAGCAATATTGTTTGTACAAGGGAACAACATCTTATATGCTTTTGGTAAAGAGTACCTTTGAGGTATCATGAATAGTATCCCAGCACCTGACCCCTGTTGGGTAAATGAACCATCAAAAAACATAGTCCAAAATTGATGTGTGAGAAGTAATATGGACTCATCAGGGAATTCCATGTGCAATGGTTGACGATATACTAGAGGTTCTTCTTTGAACTGATCTACAATTACTTGCCCTTTGATGGCTTTCCTTTCTACATACTCAATATCAAATTCACTGAGAAGCATGACCCATTTAGCTAGTCTACCTATGAGGGTAGCTTTACCAAGCAAATATTCTAGAGGATCAATTTTAGCAATTAGGCGTGTAGTATGAGCCAGCATGTAGTGCCGCAGTTTTTGTGAAGCAAATACCACTGCAAGGCAAGCCTTCTCTATAGAAGAATACTTCATTTCATATGAGACCAGAGTTTGACTAATGTAATAGATAGCCCTTTCTTTGTTGTGCTGATCTTCTTGATCCAATAGGATACCCAATGATGTATCCGTAGTAGAGATGTAAAGTATAAGTGGCTTCCCCTGAATAGGAGACATCAAGATTGGTGGGTTTGCAAGGTACTATTTGATTTGTGTGAACCCTTCATCACATTATTTTTTCCATTGATAAGCCACACCCTTGTGCAAAGTCTTGGTGAATGGTTGTGACTTGTCCGCTAGTTGTGAGATAAAATGCTAGATAGACTGTAGTCGGCCTTGAAGTCCTCTCATTTGTCTTATATTCTTTGGTGGCAGCATTTCCATGATAGCTTGTACTTTTGTAGGACCTACTTTGATGCCTTTGGCAGAGATGATATAACCAAGAAATTTTCCAGATGTGATGCCAAATGCACATTTCTTAGGATTGAGCCTCAGACTGAACTGTTTCATGCGATCTAATATAGGACCTAGATCCGCAAGATGTTTCCCTCGGTGTGTGCTCTTAGCTAAAGTGTCATCAACATAATCTTCCATAGTTTTGTGCATCATGTCATGAAATATGGTGGTGATAGCTCTCTGGTATGTAGCACCAGCATTTTTGAGTCCAAAGGGCATGACATTCCAACAGAAAGTGCCCCATGCACATGTGAAAGACATTTTCTCTTGGTCCTCTGGCGCGATCTTTATCTTGTTGTAGCCATAGAAACCATCCATTAGTGAGTACATTTCATACCCTACTGTCATATCTACAATCATATCAATATTGGGAAATGGAAAATCATCCTTAGGACATGCCAGATTCAAGTCTCTGAAGTCTGTGCAGACTCGGATAGATTTATCATGTTTTGATACTGGAACAATGTTAAAGATCCATTCTACATAATCAATTAATCTGATAAATACTTCCTTAAGAAGTTTCTCCAATTCAACTTTGACAAGTAGAGCCACATGTGGTTGCATTTTTTGAAGCTTTTTCTTAACAGGCTTGACACCTGGTGCAATAGACAAATGATGCATGATTAGATTAGGGTCTAATCCCGACATGTCTAAATATTTCCATGTAAAGTTTATATTTTTACTCCAGAAGAATGTAGTGAATTCCTCTCTTTCTACCTCTGATAGTGATTGTGCCAAGTGAATGATCTGAGGTTTTAGCTTCTGTACCCAAGTTGATAGGTTGGGTTGGTTCAATAAGCATAGATGATCATTCCTGAAAATAACTCGGAAATGCATCAAGTATCTCATCCTCAGGCACCTTGGAGAGGTTTTCACCCTTGGATATGTCTTTTATTTTAACCTTTTTAGGCTCTGATACTACCACGATGTGGTTTTCACTATCAGAGCGCCTATTTTTTCTTCTTTTGATTTTGTGACTAAGATACTTCATGTCAGCCTCAGTCATGTTGACACTTTCTTCGCTAGTGGAGGATGTTACAGGTTTGACAGTGTGTAGGTAGCAGGCAAGATCTTAATCATTCTGGAACATAAGGACTTCATTAGATGGGGAGGTAGAGTTCCAGTCTATAAGCTCAGGATGGTGAAGTGAAAGAGAAGTGACAGGTTTAAGTGCGTTCCTGGTATAATCATCAAAAGCATGGACAAGCAAGTTGAGACCTAAAGCGATCTCATCCAGAGGTATAGTCAAATTCCTTTGATTCCTAGCAACCGTAGTAGATGACATGTTAACATCTATTGAGTCAGACTCATGTGACCTTACACTAGACCATTCACCTACTGCAAGAACGTTTTCATATGTGTGGACTATATTTGTTTCTCTATCAGAGGTGGCATAAGACAAGTTGTCGAACTCATATTCATGAGACTCTATTTCATCATTAGGTTTCATGTCAAGAACATGAGTGAAATCAACCCTTTGTCCCCAGTTGGGATGAGTTCTACCTAGAACCTTTTCTATGGTCAGATGAGCAACTTTTGACCTAGGTACCTCATTAGTGTTTGTAGCATCAGCTACCTCTTGTGTAGTGAGAAGTGACTGGGATTCCTGTTCAAACTATTCTTGAAAGTGTGGTGGTATGTATAAATCACCTTGATGACCTAGATTTAGAGTATGTATTTCTTTCCACTCCTCATAAGTTAATGGAACAAAGGAATTGGTGTCATCAGAATCACTGTCAGTGTCTACTGTACTGACACGCAGGATAAAGTCATCTGGCTCAGCAAAGAATGCCACCAATTCTGGAGGAATAGGATAAGGAAAACTATCCTCATCAGAACTATCTTCAGATTCTTCAGTTTTAGATGTTTCTTTAGGTATTGGTTGTTTATCTTCTCAAGGTACAAACTTGTTTATCCCCAGTTGAAATGTGAGTGGCTTGAAGCCTATACCTGTAGAGTGACGTGTTCTGCGACTAATAGCTTCAAGTGGTGTGATCAATCCCTTATGATTTGCAGCTATAGGACCATTTCCTTTGTAGCCAAAACATTGCATAATAGATAGACCTTTTCCATATTGCTAAGATTTTATGTCATAAGGAGGAGTAGTTTGTTCAGAATTGTCTTCTCCTTTATAGATCCAAGCTTTGATAGCTCTATTTTCAACTTCTTCTTCTAATGGTACTGTGGCTTGTACAAAGGTACCACCATACTTTGTTGGAGGAGGAACTGTAGAAGGTTTAGTGCTCTTAGAAGGTCTCCCAAAAGAACATGGAGACAAAGGAAAAGATGTAATAGATAGCACAGGTTCAATCTGATATCTTCCCATGTCAGTTTCTTTGAGTGTCAAACTCTTTTCCATTTATTTTAATTTAGTCTCAAGGAGTTCAATAGATTCTCTGTTGGTAGGCACAAAGATATCAGAAAATTTTGTGAGGGCATTGCAAACATAGTGTGTATTAGTGGGTATAGTCACTTTAGATCCTTGGAATGAGAACTTAATGCATTGATGGTACATTGAAGGGACAACCTGTATTTCATGGATCCATGTCCTGCCTAATAGAATATTGTATGCCAAAGGAATGTCAAGCACTTGACAGATAACATCTCGTTCAACAGGGCCAACTTTGATTGGCAACACAAGTAGCCCCTTAGATTTATGTTCTTCCTCATCATAGGCCTTAATAGTAATCTTATTGCGAGCATCAATGCAGTCTTTGTCATAGCCTAACTCAATAAGGAAACTAGCAGAGCAAATATTGAAGCCAACACTGTTATCTATGAGAACACGATGAACACACTTTGGACCTATCATAACTTCAATGTGCAGAGGGTTATTATGCCGGTGACTCAAAAAATGGTCATCTTCCTCAGAGAAAGAAAAATAATGGGAGGAGGTCAAGTGACCTACCATGGATTGAAACCGGTCGAGATCAAGATCTTTTTGGACATTTTCCTCAGTGAGGGATTTGTCCAAGATTTCCCTGTGAGCAGGGGAGATTTTTAGTAGCTCAAAAATAGTGATCTGAGCATTAGTACATTACAATTGATCGAGAATGTTGTAATTGGCAGCATTAGATGAGGAACCCAATTTTGGATTCTTATTGGCAAGTCAACCTTAGCTTTGTCTGAAGGTTGAGTTGATGTAGACATAGAAGGCTCAGGGCCTTTGAGGATGACCTTAGCATGAGATCAAGTAACAACGTTAGCACTGACTTGAGATTGTTCTTGTTTAGAAGACTGATGTGTAAACCCTTGCAAAATGAAAGGTGTTTTGGACTTGGAAGTATCTTCCCTTCCCTTGAGAACAATGACATTACAATATTTAGTATCAACAGGTTCAACCATATTAATGACATTGTTGTTATTGGTGTATGTATAGTTGACCTTGGCATCAGTATTTTTTCCTTTAGATGATTCACCTTTTCCATGAGGAGGAAACAGGTCTTTGAAAGCTTGATGATCATAATTCTTGTTGTGACCTCCCACAACAATAACCTCACTATTGATGAGATCCTAGATTTTATAATGCAATTTAAGACAAGTAGTCATTTTATGACCTTTATTTTGGTGAAAATCACATTAAGCAGATTCATTCCACCAAGAGGGTCTTGGTTGCAGATCATAAGGTCATGAATTATCTAGTGGAGTGAGTAAATGGTTCTCCAAGAGATTCTTGTAAGCCACATCAAGAGGTTCTCCTAAAGGAGTGAATTCACGCTTGGGTCTAGGAGCCCAAGGTTCAGATCCAAAAAATCATGAAGTACTCGGTTTGGAATCTGCCACAGCCTATTCAGTGGCTTTGGCCAGTTGCATCATTTTAGTGAGATTAAAGGCAGCCTTGGAAGGCTTACGAGTCACATTGTCTACAACTCCATCATTCACAACATTTTGATTCTTGTTGGGAAATTTGGATTTATCTTTGCTTGAGGAGGAAGACCCTTGTTTATTTTCCTTGTGCAAGGTCAATTCCCCTTTCTTGATCATAAATGTCTTGATTCTCATAGCTTGTTTAATCATGTCATCAAATGTTAGAGGACCTTGTAGTTGTACTTGGTACCCAAACTTGGGGAGAAGATTATCAAGAAAGATTTCCAACTTTTCAGATTTGGGTATCTTGCAAGAATATTGTGTATAAAGTTGTCTCCATCTTTGGAGAAATGTCAAGAAGGATTCCCCATGATTTTTTTTCAAGTTGCAAAGATCTTGGATATGAACTAGATGTTGGATGTTGTGAGAATAGTGTTGTAGAAATAAATTGGCAATTTTGTCAAAAGTTTTGATGCCAGTTGGTAGTCTAGAAAACCACTCCATAGCTGACCCTCCAAAAATACATGGGAAGAGGCACATGAGATAGGTTGTGTCATGTATAAATTCCATAGAGAGGGCACCAAAATCCCTCAAATGATCTTGGGGGTCAGATATACCCAAGTATTTATTGTATTTGGGAAGTTCAACTCCTTTGGGAAAAGGAGGCATGCATAGACTCTTGTCAAATGGGAATGGAAAAATGTTGTCCAATATAAATTGAGTGGTAGGTTTATCTTTCTCCTTCATGAGTTGAAGGATTTTCTCTTGCATGCCTTGCATTTGTTTTTGCAAGCAGGAGTTTTCACTTTCTTCCTCTTTCTCAATAAGTGTCTCTACCTTGTAATTAGAGGGAAGTTTGGCACCCTTGGTGGCTAATTCAAGAAGGTATTTCTCCTTCTCTTCATTCATTATGACTACCATCATTCTCATGAAATTTTTATTATTGTGAGCATCTAAGATATGTTAGAATAATTCAGGGATAACTGAGAGGGGGGGGTGAATCAGTTATCAGCAACTTTATCCTTTTCTTATACTTATTAATCCAGATTGATACAAAGTAAATGCACATTCAGATAACACATTACACAACACATCAATTTGGTTACGGGGAAACCAAATGGTAAAAACCATGGTGGGAATTATTACCCACAAAGAACTATACTATTTTTAGTAATCCCTGTTAAAAGATCATACAACCCTGTTAGGAGTTGTTCATTATAGTGCAGTAGTATAGTGACCTGGTTAAGGGTCTGACCCTATTAGGAGTCTTTTACAATAACCCTATTAGGGGTGGTGGACTCACTATCCAAGGACTCACTATCCATGTGGTGAAGGATACAACCTTTTGGTTATTTGATACACACTGTATCAACAAGGTGAACTATTGTTTGTGACACTGCTTGTCTGATCAGCTCCTTTTGTGCACCGATGCTTTAACCTATTGTAAAACACTACAACAATATTCTCTATGTTCTGAAAGCTTCTAATTCAATACCTATATTATCAACATATGATAAATATAGCTCTACTACTTTAATACTCTGCTCTATTTTTCTTATCTCTGGCTTTCGCAACTCTTCTTATCACAAATGACCTTCTATAAGTACATACTCCAAGTATGAGATCATGGGACTTGTTAGACAACTCTTCATAACATCCTTGTTGGCTCTACTAAGTGTGCATGCATAATTACAACCATGCAAGTATGAACTGAATAGACGCATTGCTTCACTAAGTCGGCTTCACCAATTTAACCATAACTTTGTAATCTTCTTGAAATATGTTTGGCGCCTTTAGATTAATATCAACAACTCATAAATAATCATGAATATACACATGCATATCCATAAGATAGGTGCAACTCAATAAACACATTACATATGTCGGCCTTAAACCGTTATTCCTCCAGAATTGTAACCATCAATAACAGAATTACATATCTTTGCTGAAACATCATATCTGGGTCTGTGTGTATGAACATAGCATAATAAATAGGTCAACAACATGTATCTATCCACGCAAGTCTTCATTTCATCATATGGATAAGTACATACAGAAGTGCTGCTATGTATTATATGTTGTCATCAATGACAAACATAAAATCAATCAACTGTTCAAAATCAAATCTCCAACAATCTCCCCCTTTGGCATTGATGGCAACATATGATAAAAACAACTTTTGTTCATGGTGTCTTCTTTCTTTTATAATCTTCTCAATATCCTCATCAAAGATTCATCTACACTGCTATAGTTACATAGACTATGTTTTATATGTATACTCCCCCAGAGTATAAGCTCCTTGTATGTATTCCTTGTTTAGCTCTTTGTTTGTGTTCCTTGTTTTTATTACATACTCCCCCATTGACATCAATGGCAAAGGGTTCCATAAACCATTATGCATAGGTACTACTCCAGAAGTAGAGTAGTCAACCATTCATCAGTCACATGGGACTGATGTACTTGCTACTTTCTCTAATCAGACTTAGGAGAGGGAATGACTCCCAACTTCTCATTTAGATACTCAAAAGTATCATTTGCTAAAGGCTTCATGAAAATTTCTGCTAACTGATCTTTTGTGCTTACATAGTCCAATGTCACTTCCTTGTCTGCAACGTTTTCTCTCAGAAAATGGTACTTGATCTCTATGTGTTTTGTCTTTGCGTGCATCATAGGGTTCTTAGACATGTTAATAGTACTGGTGTTATCATAATGAATAACAATAGGATAGTCAACCTGAATACCAAAGTCTTTAACCATCTGCTTGATCCAAACAATTGTTGTATAATTTAGTGCTGCTACAACATATTCTGCTTTTGCCATTGACTGAGAAATACAATTTTGCTTCTTGCTTGCCCAAGATACCAACCTTTCTCCAAGAAATATTGCTCCTCCTAAAGTTCTCTTTCTATCATCAATACAACCTACCCAATCTGCACCAGTATACACATGAAGTTGTGTATTATTTGATTTAGGATACCATAAACCATAGTCTATAGTTCCCTTAAGATATCTAAATATCCTCTTGATTGCCATTAGGTGATTATGCTTGGGTTCAGTTGCAAATCTTCCAACAATGCCAACTACATTAGATATGCCAGGTCTTGATTGAGTTAGATAAATAAGCTTTCCAATCATAGATTTGTACAATGTTTTATCAACTGCTGTGGAGTCATCATCTTTTGAAAGTTTACT
>MU224129.1:894126-909886 GCA_018584345.1 Thuja plicata | reverse complement strand
TTGTAAAGTATCTAGCTCCTCCTAGATAGTCCATTAGGTCTTCTATCCTAGGGATAGGGAACCTATACCTAATGGTAATCTTATTGATTGCTTTGGAGTCTGTACATAACCTCCAAGTTCCCCCTTTATTAGGTGCTAGGACCGTGGGTACAACACAAGGGTTGTTCTTAAAGTTCTTGGATTTGTCTAGCAATCTCTTCATTCTTTTGGGGAGTAATTTTATAGGTTGCCTTATTGGGTAGGGTAGCTCCAGGGTTTAGGTCTATTTTGTGGCTTACAAGCTCTTAGGTAGTAAGGTGGATGGCTATCCATCACTCAATATCCCTTGATACTTTACTAGCATCTCTTGAACTTCTTTTGGCAGCTCTGTCCTCTTCTCTAGTTTGTCTGCAACTTCCTTTGGCTTCAACACCAGTGCAAAGCCAACTCCTTCTCCCTCATCTAGAGTCTCTAAGAACTCCTTTTCACCCAACATGAGAACATTGGGACCAGTAGAATTCACTTTTGCATCCTCCAATAGTGACGTGATTTTGCATGTCACATTGTCTTTCTTGAAGGTGTATGTGTTTTTCACTCCATTATGCATGGCCATCAGGTCAAATTGCCATGGTCTACCTAGGAGCAAGTGACATGTATCCATAGATAAGAAATCACACAAAACTTTATCCTTATATCTCCCAATGGAGAATTCCACCCAAGCTTGCTCATTAACTAGGACATGTTGCCCTTTGTTAAGCCAAGTGACCTTATAAGGATTGGTGTGGGGTATCCTTGTCATTTTCAGCTTACTGAATGCCTCTTCTGACACTATGTTGTCAGTTGATCCTGAGTCTATGATGACTCTACACAACTTGCCCATCATTTTACACTTTACTCTAAATAGTGCTCTCCTCTGACTGCTTTCTTCCTTTACTGGTTCTTTTATCAAAGTTCTCCTCATCATAAGGTTTTCTCCCTCCTCTTATTCCAATGGCACTTCAGGGTTGTTCTTCCCACATGTCTCTTCATGAACATATTTCACTCTTTCATCACCCCCTTGAGAGGTATTTCCCTTCTCTAGACACCTATAGGATGGATTTCCTAACTGATTATAGTGATAACACTTCATGTTGGAAAAATAGTTTCCTCTTCCTTGGCTACTGCCTCTTCCTCTATTGTTAGAGTTCCTCCCTCTGCTTGAACTCCCACTATTGAAGTTTCCTTCATGTTGTTTAGTGAGCTTGGTCTTTGATTGTCCTTTAGATTCAGAGCTTCTTCCTCCATAACCACTTCTTTGTCCTCTGGTGTCTCTTCCTCTACCCCTTCCTCTTGAAGTATTGGAGTCTTGTTTGTTCTTAAATTTATCCTCCACCTTGATAGAAATTTGGTGGCATTTCTGAACTATATCTGGAGTCAAAAGACTCATGGGTAAAAGCACAATAATCTGTCACCTTTTAGGATAACTTATCAGCATAGCTGAATTTTAGTATTTCTAACTAAAAATTAATTTTGGTCAAACATATATTCTAGCTAGATTCATTCTAGATAAGTTAGATAAGTTCTTTAACTTTTCCAATTGGAAATGTCTATTAAATGTATATTTTATACCACTTTGAGTCCAATAACAATAGAAATAAAATTATTTCAGAAAAAGTGACGTTTCAATAACTCCTAGTCTCTTTAGTGATATTTTTTAAAAAATACAAAAATACCCTTTTGTAGAGATTAGAGTCAAGAATATCCTCGTATAGATTTTATAGTAGTTTAATTAGACAGTCTATTTTAATTAAAAAATATTGAAAGTAGGTATTTTAACAATCAAGCAGTCGTTGATTTAGAAAATATAAAAAATGATAAATCAATTCAAAAAAATTCAAAATCATAGAAAACACTAGACAAGAGAGTCATCTTCAATAATATGTAATTTATTTGGTTATCAGTATAGTTTTGATAGAGGAAAAGTGGCAGGAGACAAAAACTGTTGATTTTAGGTAAGTTCGACTTTGAAAACTTATAATGGGAAAACTATAGATCGAAAACACTTCTTTCTTTTTTTGTGCACTAGCTATACATGTCATCTAAAACATATTCTGAAATTGGTGGAAAAAACAATGTTTTACTTATAATTATTTGGCGGGAAGTAAACTCCTTGATTTACAGTATTTTTTAGGAAATGAAAAATAGACCTAAAAAATTCAAAAAATGTATTAATTTTGGTTTAATTTTTTTTTAAAAATTATAGGCATATAATTTAACCTATTTCACACATTTCTTCAATTTACATCATCTTCAAATTATCAACATTAATATGACTTTTATGCCCTTGAAGTTTTATATTTTTGGTGTTGTTAACCTTTTCCTTTGTAAAAGGGTGACAGATTATTGTGATTTTACCCTTATCTCCCCGTGAATGGTCCATTTTAGGCCATTAAGATACCTTACTATTTTCAATTTCTCATCTTCTACTACCCTTGACCTTATACAAAGTCTTTGAAACTCTTCAGTGTATGAGTTGACATCTAGGTCCTTCTGTCTTAGACCTTGTGTTCTCTTGTGTAGTTGGATTTCATAAACTCGAGATGTAAGAATATCTTAATCTTGCTACCATAGCTTTCCATGAAGCAATGGACTTCTTTCCCTCTTTCTCTATCTCATTTTGGATGAACTTCCACCAAGTGAGAGAAGACCCTCTCAATATTTCCTTAGCAACTTTCACTTTTTGAGCCTCTATGATTCCATCACACCCAAAATGGTTCTCTAGTCCCTCTATCCAATCAAGGACTACTTTTGGTTCCATTTTGCCACTGAAAATGGGAACTCCTTCCAATTATTTACCACTAATAGCCTTTAGGGCTTTAAGGAATGGTTCTTTTCTTAGGAAAGGATCAACTTTAGGGACTTCATTTTCAAGGGCAATCTCTTTGCCTTTCCCTTCCATTCTATCCTTCACTTCATCTACCTTCACATCAAATTCATCCACTTTTTTCTCTAATTAAGCAAGCCTATCTGAAAGTAATTTGTTCTCCCCCTCTTGTTCATCTACCTTCTTTGTTGATTCAGCGTTAGTCACCATTGTTGACTCTCCAATGGATTCCTATGGTTGTAACATTAACCACAAGCTTGATCAAAAGAGGCACTGATACCAATCTGATAGAAGTAACCTTATAAGTGTGCTTACACAATGCTCTAGACTATATTTTGTTCTTCCTAGTCCACTTAGGATCCCAATAACTCTTTAGGACCTCTCTAGTCTATAGGCACTAAACCTAAGACCACTCCTATCTCTTCTTTAGGAGTCTTCAATTTTGTGTTTCACTCTAAGGGAAAACTATCTCATAGTTTTGTCTCAATGCTTTCTATGGCTTGAAGAATTCCAATCCCAAGTTATTCATACCAACCTCTCTTTTGCTACAAGGGCCATGTATAGGATTGGAATGTTCATTCTACATCCATACAAATCCAATCTCATAAGTCTTCAAACCTCATTTTGTCAAGTTCACTATTTGCATTCAAATTGTCCTATTGGGCCTAATGATCCTATTAGCCCTATCTAGAGGGTTTTTCTGGATTAACTCTAAAAACTTACATAAAACCCCAAAAAATAATTAGGGATCTAGATACCCTTTTGGGAGACCTAAAATATTTCTAAGGTCTAGGGTTCCCAAACTATCCGTACATCACTATCCTACAAAGTAGGGCTTTTAGGCCTATTTTGGCTCTCTACTAGAAACTCTCTGATTTATCCTAAAAAATCAATCTAGATGGATTATTTGGGCTTTGAGCTCGACACTAGGGACCTATGAGACCCTAATAACATTGATACCACACTTGGTTTAGTTATCCATTACATTCCCTTGTCTCTGCAAATAGAATTTTCCATGTCATACTCTTGACCGGGCTGCCCTGACTCGCCTAGGGAATGACCTTATAAATAGATAAAAGTCTCTCCTAACTTCCTACCTATATATAAAATATGTATAGTGGCTCAAACTTTTGTGTTTTCTATAGTTGAATTTTATGGGGGAGCCATGAAACCAAAAACTATCTGAATGAGACCAGCAGACTACCTAAAAAGAAGATATTTTCCTACAACTAAAAGATCAACTCAAAATGACTAACACTCTAAATGAAAAAATATTAAAGTAATCCCTAAAACATGAACCCATATTTATATCTCAAAATTCAATCCATTCAAAACATTAAAAACTTGCAAAGTAGTTGACTGTGCACTATTTTCACAAAAGCTTCCTTTCTTGCTCTCCAAAAATCACATACATTCACTTTACCTCGGGAAACAATACATAGAGTGTCTAAAGATGCCTTCTCCATAATTTTAGGCCATTTTAAATCAATTCCCACTCCTATAATTTAGGGGATCCAATGTTGTCAAGTTTCATGCAACATTTGCAAAAAGTTGCAAATGTTGTCATGACAACTTTTAGCATCTTTTGCATTTATCATGCAAGCTACAAACTAGGACCTCTAACCCATTTAGTTTGATGAAATAACCTCATTAATGACTCATGAAGCATGTTTTTCACCCAACATGGTTCTAGGACACAATTAGGACCCATTTCCCCTCTTTAGACCAACCTAGGACTAAACTACTAAAAGCACCTAACAAAGACTAAAAGTGAACATAGTACTARCACTATTTCACCTAGTCACACATCATGACCTTCTAAGGCCTTAGAAAAACACACACACTCTAACTTGGMTAAGGTCAGATACAAGCCAAAAAACTAGGGCTTTAAGGATTTCCTAGGTGATCCTGCACCAAGATTAAACGGTTAAATCATGTCTATATAAAGAGACAAGGAATTCATTATGAAACGAGGAATTTTGAATATAATTCTGGTGAAGATAGAAGTCTTCATGCAGATCTGATCATACAACCTGAAGAATAGAGCCAAGAATTCTATAGACACCAAGAAATAGAGAAGAAAGAGCATTCACTGAGAAAAGAATAGATAAGGGGAGCAAAGGAATTGAAGAGAACATTGATTAGAGAGGTATTATGGACTTACAATAGATTTGAAAATCTGCAAAGTAAATTTGTATTATTGAAGAGATCATTTACTATTTCAGCTTAACCATTGATTCATAAAATCTCTTAATCGAGTGGGATTTAACCATCCTTAATGTATTAAGCTACTCAAGAGTATCAAAAGGTTTTCATGTTGATAGCATAGTGCATGCTAGGTCAAATGATAAAATTCTAGTTTTGAATCCTGTAACAATGTCACACTTAATAGTGTGTTTGTAACCTTTAACAAGGTTGGCTATTCCCTGAGCTCACTTCAGAAGAGTGAAAATTTTGGGTTACTGGTCTCAAGTATTTTTTCCCTTAACAAGGTTTCCATGTTAAAATCCATGTGTCAAATGTGTATATGGTTCATTTCTTTGATGTTTTTCTTTACACATTACTAAAACAAGATTGGTCGGTAAACACTAAGTTTATTTACTGCTATTTGGTAAAGGCTAGAAAAAGATAACTGGTATACTCACTGAGCAGTATATATTTGATAAGATTAATTAAATGCATACATCTTGTAGGACTGAAATATAACTAGAGGTATTATATTTGTGATATAAGTTTTGTTTGGATTATTGGATTAATTATTGAGGCCACTGATTCACCCTCCCTCAGTTATTCTAACACCAAGACCAAGTATGGTTCAACACAACTCCTGAACCAACTGATAGATGAGAAATGATAAAGCTTGTCTATAATAAGATATGCATTTTACATAAAACAATCTAATGAGCTATAAGAATGCTTAGATATCAGAAACACCTAGAAAAAACATTGTAAGCACAATAGTCAACAAAAACTGACATTAAAATATCATGCAACTCCAAACACCGAAAGTATACAAGTATACTGAAAGATGTAATTTATATGTAGAATGAAGTACACTTTTCATCAAGCTCCAAAAGTATACGTATTTATCTTATTCTACATATAACCAAAACCATCAATACCAATAAACACAACTTTCAAACCGATACTACCAGGCAGTCAATAAGAAGGTTTTGACATCAATGACAACAATGCCATCAACATCTCATATGTATAACATTAATGTCGCTAAATTCCATGACATAAAAAGTGGTTGTAGAGAGATTTATATCCATGTAAGAGGCCACAATATCTTTAGGTATTTTCTTTTGAAATCAGAAAAGGATGAACCAGAGTGCTACCCTTGGAGGTTGATATTAACTAGATTAGTTGTGCCAATTTTTTTTCAATGTTGAGATGATTAGGGTATTGGCTAAATGTTATATTCCTCAAACTAGATGCATCATGTAAATTAATGGGTTTCTAATACCTGGGTGATCCCACAAAAGTGTGTCCCACTTTTGCCTACGAAGAAAAATCGCACGATTGAAAATTTTCCATTATTGAGCCCTTCATGCGAAGAGGTGTTTGCCCAAAGTGGCAAAACCCCTTCATGTGAACACAATGACGTAGGGTAGTTTGCGCAAATGGGGGTCTTTGTTTGAACACCATGACATAGGGGTCTTCATGCGAAGGCCCTTTTTATAAGATTATATATAAGTTTTCAGCATGACTTTTCACTGTTTACTTCTAGGGACCACTGCGGCGTTGGAGTGAACACCCTTGTTATCAGATGTTGTAAGAAGTGACTTGTGAGTATTTTTGGTGTAGAGATCAACCTTCGTTCATACTAGGTGCACTAATTTCATCCCTTTTTAATTTATATATGATTGTAAATTTTATTTTTTAAAAATTATTTTTAGTTAGTTATCAATATTTTTTCATTTTTAGTAAATTTTAAATGTTTTTTATTTTAACAAAATAGAAATTTAATAGAAAATATTAGAAAATTATTAGAAAACCTTAGGAGAATTTAGAAAACTATTAAAAATGTTAGAAAAATTTAGAAAACTATTAGAAACATTTAGAATATAAGTAGAAAACTTTAGAAAACCTTAAAATTTATTTATTTAGTTACGTTCATGTTTCATTTTTGTAGTTTTTAATTATTGTATTATATGTTTTTTAGGAAAACTTGGATAAAAGGAAAAAATTTAGAAAATGTTTAAGAAAAATAGGTACATTTTTATTTCTTTAACACATGTACTCACTTTCTCATTGATTCCCTCCCCCCTCTTTCTGTCTCTCAGACACACAATCCATTTAAGACTCTCTTCCCCCTCCCGCACACATACTCTCTCTCTCTCTCTCTCTCTCTCTCTCNCCCCCCGCACACACACTCTCTCTCTCTCTCTCTCTCTCTCTCTCTCTCTCTCTCTCTCTCACACACACACACACACACACACACACACACACACACACACACACATTGTCCTTATTTTCTCACTCTCTCTTAATCCCCTTAAGATTCTCTTTGTAGACCCCCCTTCTTATTTCCTTAACTCTTATAATTCCTTAAATACATGAAACAAATACCTTATATGGATGTTGTAACCACCTAGATTTGGTCTTCTCTGATCATAGACCCTATTTTTCCTAAGTGTGATCATACCCCCAATTATGTCAAGACAACTCTTCAATCGGCTGGCATAATTGATTCAAATCAGATTTAATATCCTAAGTGATCTAATCACTAATGTACATTAATCACTTTAGCCAATCCAATCAAATCAATTCAATTCAATCAATTCAAATCAATAACATGGCTAAGGTAATTAATTTAAAGGGAATTAAAGAAATCCTAATCATACCTCATCACTTGCAAAATCAGTCCCCTAGCCTAATTTATGCAATTTGGCTATAGTCCTAATTAATTATTACAAAGAAATCAAAATCTTAAATGATTAATTAAATCCCTATTATTGAGTGAATATGTTATTACAACAATTCATTTCATTAATATTCCCTCTAACTTAACCAATCTCAACTACCCAACCATGAGTTCAAACTCATCCCAACCCCTTTTCACATGCTAATTCTTCTTAATTAGCTAATTAACCCTAATTAGCTAATCCCCCCTCCACTCATTCTCTCTCCTCCCATCTCTATCTCCTTAATCACATTCCTTAACTCTTAATCCTAATCCTAAGCTACCCTTAAGCTTGTCACATTCCTAAATCTGTGATTAGGAATTCAACCTTCCCCCTAAAGTCAAAGTTATCAAGCTTGACCTTAAACCCTCACCCATGCTTCTTAAACCCTCACCCATGCCTCATTAATGCTTTCATAAATGAAGCATTAATGGCTCTTATAAATTCTCTACCTCACTCCTCCTTAATGAGTCTTACACCCCCATTAATGACATCCCTTCTAGAGTCTTCTCCCCTTCCTCCATTTCTTCTATAAATTGGATGGATTTTGAGCACAAATGGCCCTTGATTTTTGAAGCCCTTAACTTTTGAATGCATTCATGTAATGCTCCTAATTTTGAAGAGTTGAAAGCATTGTTATGCTACTCATTTTCATATAGATTTATATTGCATCATAGTTTTGATACTTTGTATTGTTATAATCTTCATTTCTAGATCTAGGATGCATGTTTCTTAAGCATATTTCTTGTGATTTTGATCATATTTAGGCTTTATAGTTTTTATCTGAATCTTCAATTCTTAGGTTGTATATGTCACTGGAATATGAATAATCTGAGGGCTATTATGTCATTTTTATACTCCTAGATAGGAAGCAATAGATTAATTTTTGTTATTTCTATGCTTGCTAATCCCTTTTTTTCACTAATGCAATGATCTATTGAAGTGTTGTGTCTCTCTTAACAGGTACAAAAATCACACACACATCTCTGGCACCCACCGTGGGGCATTATTTCTTGAAATTTTACAAAATTTTGCACTCTGCCCTTGACATTTTCAAAATTTGTAGGCAGTTTATATATTTTATCTTTTTGGGAGTTTTAATATCATCTCCCGTTGCATTTCTGGAAGGTAAAATTTGGCCTTAAAATAGTTTTTGGTAGCTTATTTTTCATTTTTGGTACGTGTTATCATTTCGCGTAAAAGGCTTATCATTTTGGGTGAAGATTATCATTTGGGGTCACAATTGTATCATTTTTAGTGTTTATCATTTTGGGTCTTTGAATTATCATTTGACGTCCAAAGAGAAAAAATATAGAGTTCTGTCATTGAAAAATTTGATTTCTAACTTACTAACGTGGTTGTTTTCGTGATTGTGATCCTATTTTTAGCAGCCTAACTTGTGTTTGTAGATTGTTATTAGAGCTAAAAGAGAGAAAAAAGGATACTAACTTGTGGTTTTATAGGTTTCCAATCCCCCAGCTTCACTTCAATTTTTGTTACACTTTCAAAACTAACAACATTTTCCACTCTCATACTAAATTGACCAGAGGAATATGCTTTTTTCCTTTATAACGAAAATCAGAAACTCACAAGTCAATTTATGATTTGAAGGGAATTTGGAGTAATTGAACAAAGCAAACAAATCATTTAATTTTGGGCAAAGTAACTGAACAATCAAATCACTAAATCTTGTGGCTCAATGAACAATCTCATCATTTAAATTTCCCTTTTGACGAAGTAATTGAACAAACAAAAGTCATTTAACATTGTGGGTAATTGAATAAGAAAATCTCATTGTCTAAGTTTTGGATCAGAAATTGAACAAGCAAATCATCTAACTTTGAGGAAATTGAACAAAAAAAAATTGCTTTCACGCATCCTATTTTTATAAAATAGGATCATCTTAAATCAGGCACAAAATTGTCAGTCCTTTGTATGCTTATTTAACAGTAGAGGGCTTGCCGGTTGAGGAAAAAATCTCCTTGGAATGACCTAAGTGACAACAAGTTTCACGCCAACCCTTTCAACTCACTATAAATAATTACTTCTTCGTAGGCTAAAGCCTCAGCAGACGGAGTCGGTTTTGTTCTCAGAATTTTGACATCATTCCTTGAACATTCTTGGGTATGTGTAGAGTGGAGCCGCTTAAATCTTTCTTGCGAGACTACACATATTTGAGTACTCATACGGCTATACGCCTCAATTTTTCCTAGTGCAATTCTATGGGAGATGGTTTTGAATGGATTGCCCCATCATAAATAACAAACTTTGTAGACAAACTACCCAATTCATCTCCCAAAGGGTGATAATCCTTGTGCAAGGAAAAAAGTAATTTCCCCAAGACACTCGTCATATTGTGCCCTCACTTGCTTTTGGAGTTGGCTAATATGGCATCATGACTGGAGCCATTGCGTGCTTGGTGATGGCCATATTGTGATTAGCATTTGAGTGTGTACCTAAGTCAACAAGAAAGGATTTTCATCCTCTACCTAGAAAATATGGCATAAGGATGTGTTTGTTCACCCTTTAACAATGCAACAATGCTTGATGTAACTAAAAATCATTAAAAAGATAACATGTTCAAACAAGAAACAAAATTCAAACCTTGGTCTACATGTATTTTTCACTCACTAAAAAAAAAAAATTTCAAAACATGATCTTCGATCAAACAAAATTCACGCACTTCCAAGACAAAACTGACAAAATTTGACAGTGGGCACTTGCATCGTTGCCTCTCAGAGGAAGATAGTTTATTTTGGATCCCCTTTTGACTCTTTAAATATGTCCTTATCATTTTTTCTGGTCTCACTGTGGCTGTATCGAAAACTTTTTCAGATGTCTACTTTGCATGCCCTGTCAGACTCTTACAATCTATCTCAATATGTGTGGTCTATCTGCTTTTTACAAAAAATTGATTCCCAACTCACTATCAGGGAATTCTAACCCTCTGACACTGGAATCATTTACTTCCACCAAAAATACAAATGATACTTCCACCTAGACACACTCACTTGAACGATTTGAGATACTACTTGACACTATTGGGAAACTTTGACAAAGTTGAGATACAACTTCATGGTTAACACAAGACGCAACTGTAGACGTCTAAAATCGTTCTTATATTAATTTAATTAATATTCCCTTAACATTATAATTGATTTTAATTAATTAATTATATTTGTTATGTTCTGCTATTTTATTTAATTAAATTTATTTAATTAAATGTAATTCACTTTCCATAGTATTTGAATTTAATTTAAATACTATCCCCTTTGATGTATTAAATCTTATTTAATATATTACCCCTCATTAATCCCCTTTAAATAAATTTTTAATTTATTTATTCCTCCACATGACTTAAATTCTACTAAACTAAATTAATCTAAATTTCAAATTTAGATTAAGCTAATTTGAACCTAGATCCTACCCTACCTCACATCACTCTCACCAAATAAACCTATTCACTAATTAACTAAGGTTAATTAGGCTAATTTCTTGATTCCTACACCAATTAGTCTTAATTATTTGCTCACACATGTGTGGGCAAATTTTCAAAAATTACATTTTCCAAATAATCCTTATTTGGTGCCAACAAGGTTTATTACACCTATGATGACACCTTCTTATACTTTCTAAAAGTGTCTCATTGGTCTAAAACTCTTACACCCTCTTACACCTCTTACAAGATCCTTCACATGTGTACTTTAAGTACACTTTGACCCATCACATTGAAAGTTGCTCACACAAGTGTGAGAAAATTTGGCCTCTTGCATGGCTTATGTGTCCCTCATGTGGCACCTATGTGGATGCCACATGAGCTCCACCTCATCCAAGCCCTTTCTCTCCTCTAAAAAATCTATAAATAGAGGCCATTGTCAAGAGCAAATCATCTCCCTTTTATGCATTGTTATCATGTTAAAATAGCTTTAGAATTATTAGTTCATTTTTCATGTTCATTCTCTTGTTCATTATTGTATCTAGATATTACATGCTAGGATTAATTGTGAATGAATCTAGTTTGCTTACCTCTTGCATATCATCTTAAGTGTAGTGTTTGCATATTCATCATCATCATTTGGTGAAGGCTTGAGACAAGTTCATCATACTTGTTCTTAAGCTCTTCTTCACATCCATTAGTTTGCATTGTAGGTTTCAATCCATAACATGCAAGCAATCAAAGTGGGATTTTGATATTGTGTTGGGAGGGCACACCCACATAACATCTCTAAGAGAAAATCAACAAGGCACTGGGTGCCCTTGTTCAGCTTATCGGAGGTTATGATGAAAATCTTGTTTTAGAGTATGTTCTTAGATATGTTAATATAGTTTATTGATGTATATCTCTAACATTTTCATGTCTGAGCGTGCTCCCAATAGGTAGATTTCTAGCATATACATTTTGGCATGCCTGGTGGGACCCATATCCCTTAAATTCTAACTTTTTTTTTTAAATTTTCTGCGGTTCTGGAAATTTTCACGCAGACCCGTCTCCATTCTGGAGTCGTGATTTTCATAGATTATCGTCTGCGCTTCCTGGCCATCTGTGATACTCGGTCGTCTGCACCTATAAATCATCATCTCTACCTATTCAGAAAAAGACTCACAATACTATGGTTTAAACTATTTTTTATCAAGTTTTTAGTATTTTAACTCTCTGGGTTTTGACAGTAAGACAATTTTTAAGAGTTAAATGTTGTCTAATTTGATAAAAATCCTATTTTAATGTTTGATTAAGTTTTTTTTTAGCAGAATCTGACTGTGTTTTTATTCGACCGTATGTGTAGGTGAATAGCCGTATCCGCAGATCATCATCCGCTCAGATCACCATCTACATATTTTTCCTGTGGGTTACCATATTTTGTGACATTTCACATTTCAGAACAGAAAACTACTAATGATTTTCATGCAGTTTCCCTGATAGTTTTTAACTGATTCTTAAAATGAACTTGTATGGTTAAACATTTGTCTTGGAATGTATGTTGTTTAAAATTTACCTCACTCAATCTAGAATGTTAAGGGAATGAACTTCAATCAATCTTGAATGACTTAAGGCAAATAAACACACTTTTCCAAGCTTTCTTTTTGCTATGTGGGAAAAAAATTGAACTTGAATGATTAACCATACTATTGTGTCTTTTTCTTAGGTAGAAAACACTTAGCTACTTTTAAATAGGTTCAATTTGGAATGAATCCTTCTTGGTGTGTTTGAAGAAGTGTTTTTCAACACTTCTTTCAAGCTGATTTGTCATTAGATTAAAACCCATAAAATATAAGTGACACTGTGATTAAACTATAGTTGTATCCTATCCCCTTGCCTTTGTGGATCTTGGGTGAAGAGAAATCTTAGCTTAATCAAGGTTCTAGAGAGGCCTTTCTAGAGGGTGCGCTTCCCCTTTAGAGGATGACCTCAAACTGATAATCCCTTCGGCCGATATAGAAATAAAGTGTGACCCAAAGGTCCTCTTATCCTTTCAAGCTCGGATGGGTCATGTTCAATGGTAGTCCATACTGAGTGAATATCCTTAGCATATTGGCATGGTTGAACTAGAGACTTAGGTGTCTCACGCCGTACAAACTGATTGTGGGGACGCCACGAAACCTTGCTAGCAACTATAACTTAGTAGCCTACCTGATTCACCTTCAAACGGTGACTTATGACAACAATATCTGGCTAAAGGCAAAAAAACAGGCACCCTTCTGGGGTGACACTGCTATATGAGCTGAAGGACTACCAAGAAATGGGCCTATAATATTTCATGCGAAGCCAATTTTCTAAGGTAGCTACTGTTTGAACTATCTTCATTGTAATATACCAAGTAAAAACATAGGTGGCTTGAAAGAGTCACTTGAACATACACAAATGAGATCTTACAATTTGAATCAAGGTTACTCAATGTCACATTTGCTTGTATCCCTCAAGGTTTCTTTTTCCCTTGTTGGATTGTTTTGAGATGTGTGTCTATTATTTTTTTGGTTTGAATGTGCTGAAATTGGTTCTTGCCATTGAACAAATTTGCCCAAAATCAAGTTGAAGATCAAAAATTTGCCCAAAATTTCAACACACTGTCTTAGCAACAGTCGATCATCTCTACTCTAGATCCACCATCTACATAGATTACCATCTGCACAGATTTCTGACTACATCTGAGATCACCGTCTCTGCTTGAAAATAGTGAGCTTCCAAATCTACTGAGACGTTCAAATTTTGACCTTTTGTAGGACCCCAAAATCATTTGCCCTAGATCAATCAGTCGTTTAGCCAAAATCCAATTTTTCATATGACATGACCAGTTTCAAGAAACATAAGAAGGTTAAGCTTCCAACACCTCCAGTCTATAGAGAGCAAAAGGAAACCACTCGCAAGTCTAAGGAATATCAACATATTACCACATATATCAAACAAGAGATTGAGCATCGCAAGAAAATTGATAAAATCCTTTACAACAATAAAGTCTTCAACTTCATGGCTAAATATTCTATCAACAGTGCTTTCATCGCCATTGAACAATATGACTAGGATCAATTCTTCCATTCTTCCATCATCACTCTTCCGTCTCTTGGAGCATTAGATCAAATCATCAAATCAAATCTATCATTTTAGGTTGAAAGACCTTAATCAAAGTATTATAAACCTTCATCCTCAAACAAACACAACATTGCTTGTAGACCATCAATCCATCTCAAGTAATTTAAATCCCTTAGTGATGTCCCATTTTTCTTGAGATCACAAGTCCATCTTCAAGTAGAATTGGGGTTACTTTAAATCCTTTTGTGTTTGTATCATCATAAGGTTTTTTCATGCTTAGGTTTGTTCCAAAAACCTTTAAATCAATCAATCAATCAATCAATCCTCAATCCAATCAATCAATCAATCTTTAATCAAACATCAATCAATCCAATCCAATCAAATATAATCAAATCTAGAATCAAGATCTTTGCTCCATTTCTTACACTTTCTTGTCTTCCATTCTTCTAAATCCACCATTGTATGGTAGTCACTTGATCCCAAGCCAGAAACATGAGGTGAGCAACATTCAACACTATTACCCGTGAGGAGAATCCTTTTGCCACTCAATATTTTCAAGGAACTAGAGTACAAGCCGAGGAAATTTTTGAAGAAACTAAACTTGTGGACCAAGAAGAAAGACCCACCCAAGTTATGGAATTCCTTAGTGACCCATAAAAATTAGAAATGGTTGAGAAGGCCATTATGCACAACAGTGCTAAAATATTCTTGAATCTTGTTCATAATGGTGTCACAGTGCCTGCTGACTTTGATGAAACACTCCTTACTCAAAATGTCACCAAAGTCACCGCTGCCACTATTGCAGCCATGGCTTCTACTTCCAATGATACATCATCACGTGACACTAGTAAAGGACCTGTTAGTGAACCTTCCACATTAGTACCTATATCAGTGCATGTGTCAACAACTGCATCAATACCTCAATTAACACCAGAACAAACTCAACAAATCCTAAGCACTTTTCCAAACAATACTACACATAAGAGCACTCAAACAATGATAATGACTCAAGGAGAAAGTGCTAATGTCAACAACATAGGGTAGATTTCCATGCCCTTGCCTACATCTTTGTTTCAAACAATGGGAATGAAAACATCTGCAACTAATACATTTCAAGCCTATCAATATATACCACCGCCTACTGTTGGTATGACCTCTACAGGGTTTTCAGCTACACAATTTGGAGGAGGCGAAAGTTATGTACTATCGTTTGTTCCCCGAAATACTCTACATTTCACCCAACAATTCAATGAGCTCAAAAAAATTGTACAAGGCTTACAAAATGGGGGCAAGAAGGAGTTTTCTTTTGAAGAGATTTGTCCCTATCCATTTGACAAGTCTATCACAATGCAACTATTCCCACCAAACTTTGAGATGCCCAAATTTGAGAAATACAAAGGTGAAACATGTCCTCTACAACATCTCAAAGAGTTTTACATTGCATGTCAAGAAGTTGCCTATAATGAGAATTACTTAAAAAGA
>MU224129.1:877545-887565 GCA_018584345.1 Thuja plicata | reverse complement strand
CCCCACTCCCCCACTCAAATTTCTCTCCCCACCGCCCATTTCACTTCTCTTCTCCCCGCCTCCCATCTCCCCGCTGCTGCTCCTCCCTGCGCCGTCTCTTCAAACCCCAGCCACCTGCCATTTCGCCTTCTCCTCTCCTCCATCTACCTTCACACCTCCTACCTCCTATTGCCTCTACTTACACTCCCACAACCCTTATCAATCCCCCACCATGCTATTTATCTACAGCACCACCACCGAGCTCAACAACCACCCAAACACCACATAGAAACAACAACCTCCGCCCGGGGATATGATTTAAATTTGACGGGTGTTTGAATGGTTCATAATAGGGTTATTGGCTTCTTTTGACATCCCTATGACTGTCAAATTTAACCTAGTAAAAGGATGATGACATCAGATATTTGAAAATCCTAACCTTCACCATATGAGTTTTTGGATTGGCAGTCTGTTTTCAAACATTCATAACTTGCTCATCCAGAGTCCTTTTTCAGAGCATTTTTTTTTATTGGGGGTAGAATTTTGCAGAGATCACAATGGTGGAGTTATTTCTTGATTTTGATATCTGGATTGATCAAAAATTGCTATTTATGGTGATTGTACCTGCTTAATCCTCATTTTTGTAGCTTCCTGAGCCTCGTACGGGCTCATATGATCATCTTTTTCAGTGATTTTTTTTTTGAAACTGCATAATTTTCTATCTACTATCTGAATATGTACTCTATTTTCTGATTTGATGATTTTGATAATGTGGACTAATCTGTGGCTTGGTTGTTTGTGATCTTATCTTTTTCATACAGCCTAACAGTGGTTTGCAGAATGTTGTTCAAGAAGACTAAAACTCAAAATACTCACGAATTGGTTTTGTAGGTTGCCTTTGATCGATAGAGCACAAAATAGTGTGCTTGTATCTTGTTTTTGATTTCTTAAAATAGGAACCCACATGCAGGACTCATTAAAATGAATATTTTTTTTTTGTTTTAGGAATGACAATGATGTCAGGAAACTATGCTCTCACCCTTTTGGGATGATCAGAAATCCAGAAGCATTATTGTCATTTTCTCATTCTGCTTGAACTGTCTGTTAGTTTTGTAAATCCTAGGAATTACATGGATGTATCCTCTCCCCTCACCTTCGCAGATCTTGGGTGAAAGATAAATCTATACAAATCCTTTTGCGTGGCTACCTCCCAAGTGCTTTAACAGAGCCGGTGAGAGTGGATTGCACAACGGGTAACAGGCTAAAGCCAAGCCCTCCCGAACCAGTATATAAAAAATGTCATTGTGATTAATGTCACAATGAACAGGTGTTGAATGTGTTATACCAGGAAGAAGATCTCCCTCACTACCCTTGTGGTGCATTAAAACCTATAGAACATAACTTCTGTAGGCTGGGAGGGCTCCATAATGGAGCTAATCTGCTGCAAGTATAACCACCTGAACGGATGCCTTAACTACACACTTTGTTCTAGTATCCAAAATCCCTCTGTCTGTTGGTGTAGAAGGTCAGAGACCAACTAAGACGTCCCACACTTTCAAGGCTCTTAGTAGAGACAATGGTCCCTTGGAAAGTGATTACCCTTGGGATTCGAAGCTTGGTGTGCCTGAGAAGTGAGTGCACATGTAAGGTGGAGCCCGTGCCTCCAAGCTTCTAAGTTGTCTGCTATGAGTAGACGTGGCTGAACTTTGGTTCAAGTGGGAATTCAATAGCTATTTCCCTGGCTATCCTAGGATTGTGGCATCTCTATTATTTTTTTACAACAAACAATCTACATGATGTGTCTTGCGTGGGTGAAGCATCAAAAAAATTCAAAACAAAACATCAAATCAAACATCAAAATGATCAACGATTCAAAATCTTCACTTCTAGGTGTTAACTGTCAACTCTTGTCTGAGTTTTTGTATCTATTATCAAAATCTAGAAATCTATCAACTTGCTGTCCAAATTACTATTCTGCTGTGAAGGTTCTGTCCAAATTTTCACAAATCTGTGTTCTCACCAACATCATCCCTAGTCTGTCTTTGACTGCAATCTGTTGATAGTCTAACTCATTATTGTTCTGAAATCTGATTTTGTTGTGCTAGTCCAAGCGAATTTTTATCTTAATCATCTTTGTTTGTACTTTCCTTATCCTGAGTTGTGAAAGTAGGTTCATTAACCTTGACTCAAGATTAGAGTCATTGCTTCTCTCTCTCAGCTAGACTTTATCTCCTTCATCCTTTGGTCTTGGACTTAATCAACACTTTAGATATCACTTCAGCACCTGATAGTCAATCAATCGATTCGTCATACCTCCTCTTCAATCTTATATCTCCTCTTCAAATATCTCTTGGCACGTGCTGCTCTTACTGGTCATACAATGAAATGGGTCATGATCCTTAGTGAGTTTGACATTGTTTATGTGGATCAAAAAACTATCAAAGGACAAGTAATTGCAGATCAGTTAGCTGAAGCACCTATTGACAGTCAACATCCTTTGATCATAGATTTTCTTGGTGAATCAGTCCTTAATCTTGCCCTAAGTACACCATGGAAGCTTTATTTTTATGGATCCTTCACTCAGAAAGGATCGGGGGCAGGAATCTTGTTTGTTACACCAAAAGGGGATCTCATCCCTAAATCTTATAAATTACAATTTCCTTATACCAACAACATTGTAGAATATGAAGCCCTTGTACTTGGACTCTGGCAAGCCATACAATGGAAGATCCTCAATTTATTGGTGCTTGGTGATTCACAATTGGTTATCAAACAAGTTATGGATGAATATCAAACAAAGGATGACAAGTTGCTTCCCTACCGCCGTACAGTTGAAGACCTCAAAATTCATTTCACTGAGCTAATCTTCCAACAGTTCCCTCACACAAACAATAAAGTAGCATATGCCATGGAAACAATTGGGTCCTTGATCACTATGCCAGAACACAGTGCACGGTGTGAGTTTCTTTTTAAGAATCTTACAGTCCCTGCCTATGACAAACCAAAATCTAAAATGGTATGTGAGATTGCTGATCCCAATTCCCCATGGTACCAAGAAGTCTATTCCTACCTTTGCGATGGACATACCCCACTTACCCTAACCCCCAACCAACGTAAAACCTTCATTCGCTGCACTTCCTGATACACAATTCTTGCTAATACCCTTTTTTGAAAGCATTTCGATGGAACTTTTTTAAGGTGTCTAAATTTTGATGAAGCACAAACGTCCTTGGAGGAGGTACATCAAGGAATCTATGGGGCTCACTCTAGTGGCATTACTTTGGCCAAGAAGTTGTTACACACTGGATATTACTGGCCTACTATGGAGCAAGATGCCTACAACTATGTGAAAAAGTATGTGCCTTGTCAGCAACATGGCAATTTGATGCATGCCCCCTCCCAATCCCTCCATCCCACCATCACCCCTTGGCCTTTTTCATGCTAGGGTCTCGACCTCGTTGGCCAGATTTTCCCTAATTCTTCCAATGGCCATAAATACATCCTTGCTGCTATAGAGTACTTTACCAAGTGGGTTGAAGTTGTTCCTCTCACCTACACTACTGGAAAATAGATTTTGAAGTTCATTTTGAACTATCTTATTTGTTTCTATGGCATTCATTAGGACATTATTACTGATAATGGAGGACCTTTCAAGAACAAGGATGTCACAAAGCTATGTAGGAAATTTAGCATTACCCACCATACCTCTTCCAAGTAATTTCTGCAAAGCAACGGTCAAGCTAAGGCTATGAATAAAACCATCCTCAGAATCCTCAAGAAAATAGTCAATGAAGCTGGCCAGGATTGGCACCTTCACCTCAACCCTACCCTTTGGGCTTAATGCACCTCCATTAAAACCCCCACGGGAGCCACCCCCTTTTCCCTTGTTTATGGTACTAATGCTATTCTACCCATCGAAATTGAGCTCCCTTCCCTCAAAATGTCTCTCAAGAATCTGTTTTCTGAAGAAGAATATAGAGTTGCCCACTTGCAAGAGATGGAACTCCTTGATGAGAGACACCTCAATTCCCTAGACCACCTCCACATGTATCAAAATCATCTTCGCCTTTAGTTCAACAAAAGGATCAAGCCTCATCAATTTGAGGTTGGTGATCTTGTCCTGCAACACAATATGAAGAACCTCCAGAACTATGAAAAGAAAGGAAAGTTTGAGCCTAATTGGTTGGGGCCCTTCATTGTCATAGAAAAGTATGGTTCTGACACTTACCATTTTGCGTCACCAGAGGGAGATCCGCTCCCGGACCCTATAAATATTGTACATCTCAACCACTTCTACGCCTGATCCATTAGAAGTCTATTGTATAATAGAAATTCTCAAAAATCCCAAAAAAATTAGAAAAGTAGAAAATACAAAAACATTCAAAAAGCAAGCAAAAGCAAAAAAATCACAAAATCAAAAAAGCATAAAAAATACAAAAGCTTGAAAAGAATATCAAAAAAGCAAAAGAGAAAGAGAAATAAATCCATCCATCTATGAAAACCACTTTGGTGGCACAATGGGTAAGTATCATGGTGAAAACCTGTTTAAGGTGCCATGTGTAGTCAGATCCACCATCTGTTTCCACATTTTTTTCAAGCAGCCTATATCGCCTTCCATAATAAAAGTCACTACCCATATCTGTGCAGGTAGTTCCTTGAGCATTTTCCACCTCTGTAATAAAAATTCCTGCACGACTGAGCTTACCATATCAACACTGAGCTTTGTTCTAGACACAGTGACCGCAAACATTTCCAATAAATCAACAAATGGATTGACTTTCCTAATGATAATTCTATTCATAAGCAATTGCCTGCGAATTCCCATTTTTATCAATCAATATTTGGCCCATCAGGATGCATCTTTCTGGTGCCAGTTGTTCTACCAATCCTAACATCAAAATTGTTCATGGAAAGAACTTTTGGATTGAATTACCACTTGGTCAAGATGCCTTTTTGTTGATTTTATCTCATGTTTTACTATGTCCTTATCGTGAAAGCCTTGATCTTTTATATCTTGGTTCGTTATGGTGAGTATCTAGTGAAATACGTGTCATTTGTGGTATGATCTACTTGTCATAGTTTGTTAGTGCATTTATGTTTTGATATTTAGTTATGACTATGTATGCCTCATTGGGGGAAGGATTCATGCATCCCAAAACCCTCAAAAGATCTGGATGTACTGTGTCTCCTCATGAGTAACATTTCATATCTCTCATCATACCTAATATCTCGCATTCTTATTCCTAACAACCTATTTTCCTAAGAGTCTAGTCCACGCAAAGGAACCATGTCACATGTGTTTTTTAGCACATGGTGCATAACTCCTTTCGCAATATCAAACTAGGGTGTGCTCTCCAACATTAACACAGTATCAATCCCACTATCATCATGTAGTTAGTATTTGCATGTTAGTTAGGTCATATTGCACTTTGATTTTTCTCTTTGCAAAGGTTTCTATTTATTCCCCCTATCCAGTAACCTAAGTGATTTTTTTAGACCTATTTGATACACATAAAAATAATATCCTCATGTGTCTCATATTGCATTCATTCATTAGGTTACTTTTATTCATTAATTATTAATCATTACAATTATATTGTTACTTCATTCATTAATCCTTACTCATTAAGGTTGTATTTAGTTCCATTACATATTTTAGTTGCATTATTACTTCATTCATTAAATCAGTATTCATTATAGTTGCATATAGTTACATTTTATTCATTATCTATTTAGTTGCATTGTTAAGCCCTTAACATTGTTTTAGGATCCATTCATTTTAGATTCATTATACATTTCACCAATCATATATACATTTACATTTATTCATCATCACATTACATTAATACATGTCAAAATATATCCATCTATAAGCATTAACACATCACATCTAACATCTATATATCTGCATCTCAACCCTGCATCACAAATACATCAGCATAATCATATACATTCATCTCATCCTGCATGTCAGTCATAAAACATGTGTAATATAAAATCATAATGCATCCATACATCCTGCATAAACATCATATCATATGAGCATCATAAATAGAGTCCATACAGTCCCCATAGTCCACAAAGTCCATGTATATATCTCAAAATGTCAATGTCATACATAATGTGTCACATAAATCATACAAAAATGTGTATCAAAACTGGTCTAAGAAAAATCATGGTGGTGGCCGTGATGGTTCTATACCACTACCTGGACATGGTGGTAACCCCACCGATCCTTGTGAGCCTCATCATGTGCTCTCTGTCTATGCTCTCCCTGAGTACACAGACTATCCCGCCTCCTCTGGCACTGCACCATTGTAGAGACCCATATAATATGTGGCCTCTTGTCTCCTCCGACCAACCTCTCTCTATGCTGCTATAGTATCTGCCATCATCTGTCCCACACCTATAGCCCTACCTTCCAAACGAGCTATATCTTGATCTGCTCTATAATCCTCTACACATATCTGTGCTAGGTCCCGCTCTGAGGTCAAAGCTTCTATCTGTGCTGACATTGCTGCTAGCTCCTCTGAAGGATCCCCATGCTCCTCAATAATGGAAAACTCACCACTATCAACCCGAGCCTGTGTAATATATCTAGTGCTCTTTGTGCACTATCCCCCCGAGTGGTCTCCACTGCTAGCTCCCCCTGTATCCTAGCCAGATCTATCTGTAAGTTGCTCATTGTGGCTTGAGCAGTTGTTAGTACCCCCTACAGCCTCTGGATCTCTGCTTGCGCACTCACCTTGGTCACCTGAGATGTCGCTAGCAAGACCTGTACCCTACCCAGCTTAGTCCAAAGACTATCCCTCTCAACTACCATAGTATCATACACCTCATGGGCTAGGTGCCTAGCTGGTGGTCCCTGTGGCCCCTGTCCCTGTCCCTGTGGATGATTAGGTGGTCCCTGTGGCTCCTAATCTTGTCCTTGGTCCTATCCTTGTACATCTAGAACTATGGGAGACTGCCTCCCTACTGGTAGCTCCACTTTCCCTCTACATCTCTATGCTTCCACCCTGGGCCAAACTCTCCTCTGCCCAGCCCCTCCTCTATCCTTGTCATCATCATCTCCATTCTGACCCTCTCCATCCCCTCCCTCTCTAGGCTTCTCATTTGCTTGTACGATCCCTTGTACTGTCAATCTGACAGGTCTATGAGCGGCCCACCACTAAGCGTATGTTGGGACTATGCCCACATCCTGTAATGACTCCTGTTCTCTGATCCATGGGACCTCTATCATCCCCATAAATGATGCTCATACATGTGGGGATTTACCCCCATCCTACAGATACTCCCCACCTCTCGAGTCACTAGTGGATTTGGGAACCCATCTGGAACTACCTCCTGAACCTGTCGCATCTATCTCCATACCCTAGATGACATATATCTGGAAATCATGTATGCTATCCTCTCGATCAACCATCAATCTGTCTAAACAAATCTCATATAATACAATTCATAGAACTCATCCTCTACATATCCATCCTGTTGTGGGATCTCATGACCCCAGGCCTTGCACCCCATATAAGGTGCCCACTATATGTCCCCCATCTCATCCAGTCTCTGTCATTAGTACTTGACTGAATCTCTAGCCTCATAGCTAATCAACAGCCTGTATCTGCATACGAACGACTTGTAAGCTGCTCTAGTCTCTCAGTGCCTAGTTGGTCATATGACCGCAATATTCTCCCATGCCCATACCAGAAGAAGTGTGCATCTAAGACCTAGTGCCCTACCCTTATGGTAGGTGCAAATGTGTAAATCATAATAAAGTTGGCTGAGAATAGTGTATCCCCAGTAGTACTGGTCTTCGTCCTCCACCATGTTGTTAAGAACCCGCGCCCAACCCATAGGAAATCCCTTGCCTGCATGATCAGGCATCAACCATCCCCCAATAAAATTGGCCAAGTATAAGGCTACCCATCGCAACCATGGTTGCATCATCATCGCCCCCATCCAGGACATCCACTATTGTGTGGGAGGAAGATTTGCATACCTCCACCCGAACGCCATCTCCATGTATGGCTCCAAACCCTCAAAGCAGTACTCGGGTATCAGCCCCAGAATAGGCACTCTATAAATCCTCCACACGTCATGGAGGGTAATCATAGCTTCCCCTATCAAGAAGTGAAATCTCAAAGTGGTACTGTGGCACCTCTTGATCAGAGTAGACATAAGCACATTATGCGGTCGCAGATGTGGCCAATGTCGTACATGCTCTAGCCCGCATAGTGTAACAATCCCCCACTCCGCTATTGTCAGCTGCTGCTCTAGCTCCATAGTCATTGGGTAGCACTCCCTCACTTGGAAGGTGATGGTATCCTCCTGCATCTAGCAAGCTCATGGAAGACACAGATAGCATTCTGGAGCATCAAACAATGTCCCAGGCTCATCCGGGGCATCATAAAATGCTCCTGAATCTTGTATTTCCTCTTCTTCCCCCCTTTTTCTTCTATTTTTGGGTCAATCCGTGTAGATGGTGATTGACCCTCACAAACGGTGGAGTTTCATAGTCACCAGTGTGCGAAGATGGCAGGTTCTATCGCCGGCTCTTTGCCACACATACGGTGGAGTTTTAACTCCACTGTCTCCGCTGCGCATTCTTCTCTCACTCTGTCCTTGTAGACAGAGATAGAGTGATCTCTGACTGAGAAGACGCTGATCCCAAATTGATCATCTGCAAGGACATGATTTGTCGATCATCGTCTGCGTAGACGGTGGTCAGGCGACCACCATCTGCGCTACACACTGGCTTTTGGACGCATTTATTATACCTAAAACACTTAAAAAAGCATTAAATACGTAATGTACTAAGAGGTGGTTGACTACTCACCAGTGGTCCTGCATCTATTGGTTGCTGGTGAACCCGAATGCACTCTTCTAGCTATGCTCACCCTCACTCTGCTACCATCACTCTTCTCTTCTTCTCTCTTTTTGCTCTTTGTGAGTGAAAATAACTAGTCTATGGGCCTCGGTGGACTATTTATATCCCCTTGGGACGTATTTCTTCCATCCTTCTCCCCATTCCCTATTTTGGTCCCTGTTTTTCCTTTATTTTCCCTGGAAATGCCATGCAATTGATCTTCTTTCCCCATTTTCCTACTTTTTTTGAGAAAAAATTATTAAAAGTTTGTATTTTTCCTATTATTTTCTTGAGGGGGCACACTCCTCCCACTCTCGCTATTGTAGGTTTTCCTAACCTCTCTAGGGCATCTTATTTTCTTTTCTTTGATGTGACACCACTTTCAATGCCGCATCAAAGAGGGGCAAAATATAGACGTCTAAAATCATCTTTATATTAATTTAATTAATATTCCCTTAACATTATAATAATTTTAATTAATTAATTATATTTGTTATGTTCTGCTATTTTATTTAATTAAATGTAATTCACTTTCCATAGTATTTGAATTTAATTTAAATACTATCCCCTTTGATGTATTAAATCTTATTTAATACATTACCCCTCATTAATCCCCTTTAAATAATTTTTTAATTTATTTATTCCTCCACATGACTTAAATTCTACTAAACTAAATTAATCTAAATTTCAAATTTAGATTAAGCTAATTTGAACCTAGATCCTACCCTACCTCACATCACTCTCACCAAATAAACCTATTCACTAATTAACTAAGGTTAATTGGGCTAATTTCTTGATTCCTACACCAATTAGTCCTAATTATTTGCTCACACATGTGTGAGCAAATTTTCAAAAATCACATTTTCCAAATAATCCTTAGTTGGTGCCAACAAGTTTTCTTACACCTATGATGAAACCTTCTTATACTTTCTAAAAGTGTCTCATTGGTCCAAAACTCTTACACCCTCTTACACCTCTTACAAGATCCTTCACATGTGTACTTTAAGTACACTTTGACCCATCACATCCAAAGTTTCTCACACATGTGTGGGCAAAGTTGGCCTCTTGCATGGCTTATGTGTCCCTCATGTGGCACCTATGTGGATGCCACATGAGCTCCACCTCATCCAAGCCCTCTCTCTCCTCCAAAAAATCTATAAATAGAGGCCATTGTCAAG
>MU224129.1:866855-877495 GCA_018584345.1 Thuja plicata | reverse complement strand
TATGCATTGTTATCATGTTAAAATAGCTTTAGAATTCTTAGTTCATTTTTCATGTTCATGCTCTTGTTCATTATTGAATCTAGATATTACATGCTAGGATTAATGGTGAATGAATCTAGTTTTCTTACCTCTTGCATATCATCTTAAGTGTAGTGTTTGCATATTCATCATCATCATTTGGAAGGCTTGAGACAAGTTCCTCATACTTGTTCTTAAGCTCTTCTTCACATCCATTAGTTTGCATTGTAGGTTTCAATCCATAGCATGCAAGCAATCAAAGTGGGATTTTGATATTGTGTTGGGAGAGCACACCCACATAACATCTCTAAGATAAAATCAACAAGGCATTGGGTGCCCTTGTTCAGCTCATCAAAGGTTATGATGGAAATCTTGTTTTAGAGTATGTTATTAGATATGTTAATGTAGTTTATTGATGTATATCTCTAACATTTGCATTTCTGAGCATGCTCCCAATAGGTAGGTTTCTAGCATATACAGAAACAAGTACACATCTAAAGGATTGAGATTACTTCCTAAATCACAACACTTTCAAGGAGAAACATCTCGCAGTTCCCTACTCGATCTAGACTCTCCAGAAATGGACAGGTCCACTCACGGATGGAGTGAGGCTTTTGACAAATATGACAATAGAAAAAACCAAAAGCATGAAGATATCAATGAAGACGAAGAACGCACATTTGATTGTCCTATATTTGAATCAGGCGGTGAGGAAGACATCAGTGAAGAAGAGTACGATAAAATCAAACAGAGCAAGAAGTTCCACAAGATAATGAAAAAGATGATTGACGAAGATAAAAAGAAATACTTTCTCCATCTAGCATCCACTGGCATAAATTTACCCAAGGATTATAATGTGGAACAACTAAAGGAAAAGGAGGTACCAACTCCTATATCTATTCTCACCAAACAACTCGCTTTGATGCAAACAGAACTCGCGACACCCAAGCAAGAGAAGGCTAAACCCAAAATGAAATACTCTGTGGACTCCATTTGTCCATTTCCTTTTGACAAGAGTATCACTATGGTTCCATTCCCTCCCAACATGGCAAGGCCAAAATATGAAAAGTATACAGGAGAGACCAATCCACATGACCATGTTAGAGAATTTTGTGCTCTTAGCATAGAGTACATGCATGAACCTACGTAACTCATGCAGCTATTTCCTTGAAGCCTAGCAGGAGGCAATGCCATGGAGTGGTTCTCAAAACTCACACCTAAGGTCAAAAATTTTGAGGAGTTAATTTAAAAATTTATCCAACATTACTCCTATAATATATAGCATCATGTGCCTATGATGGATCTATGCAATACTAAACAAAATACTGGTGAATCCTTTACCCACTTTATACAAAGGTGGAGGAAAATATTTGCATGCTACTCAAGAGCTTTTCCTGAATATGAGGAAATGGAAATCTTTGTCAATAACTTGGTGCCTGAGTTGAACTATGCATTGCAAATGCAAGACTCCCCTAGCTTTGACAGGATGATCAAGAACGCTCTCCGTATCAAAGAAGTTATGGTAAAAAAGGGGGAGATTACTCTTCAAAGTGAAAACAAATCTAACAACTCCAAATCCAAACCTAAATGGTGGAAACAAAAAAAAAATGTTGTTAATGATGGAGTATTAGATGCATCCAATGTTGGTCCTAAACCTGAGGTATTCAATCTAACGAACAGCATGCAAGCAAGCAATGATTCCAAGGTATCGACCTCCATACCCAAAGGAAACATTGATAATAGCAAGGGTCAGCCATGGACTTCAAAACCTCATAGAACATTTACTCCTTTGGGAGAACCTCTTGAAACTATTTTGAAGATGCTATTAGACAACAAAGTTCTCACAATCCTAGATTCCAAACCATGGGAGCCAGAGTTCAAACCAAAATGGTGGGATGAAAATTCTTACTATGTCTTTCAGAAGAATAAAGGACACAAGACTAAAAACTATCTTAAACTCAAACATGTTATCCAAGACCTTATTGAAGGAGGAAAGATCAAGGTGGAAGGAAACACTACCAATGAAGATCATACAACATTTAACAAACCATTCCCTAATTATGAGAAAGGGGAATCATCCAAAGGAAAAGGTAATGAAGTAAACTACACCTATTCCCATAATGATAATGTGATCAACATGCTAGACATTAAAACTAAATGAATTAATGTGGTCACAATAAAAGGTGTTAATGACACATATTTCCAATCAAATGTGGTGACTCGAAGCCAAGCACAAGTCATGATCAAAGGGCCCAATTCCTCATCAAAACCAACATCAAAGTCCAAGGTTCCTATTGTTACTATCCCCAAACTAGCAGCAAAACACATGGTTACTATTCCTTCAGCAAAGTATGACTTGGTGTGTCAGTTGCAAAAAAACCTCTAGTAAAATTTCCATTTTTGAGTTGCTTAAAATATCCATAGTGCATAGGGAAATCCTGGAACAGGACCTACATGTTGCTAATGTACCAAAGGACCTTGATATAGACAAATTCCAATGTTGGTTAATCACATCTCAACACCACATTATCTCTCCTTTTCTGAAGAGGATGATAAATCATTGACACATCCACATAATCAACCCCTTCATATTGAAGTCCTCATTCATAAATCCCATGTTAGACATGTATTGATAGATGGAGGCGTAGGATTGAATATTTTTACTGTTAATCTAATTAGGAAACTGGGTCTATCAGAATAAACCATTGAATCTAGAAGCAACATCACTATCAAAGCTTATGATGAGGAAGAAAGATCCTCTAAAGGTATTATTGTTCTACCCATCAGAGTCAGGCCCATTGAAAGGAATTTCATCTGTCAAGTTCTAGATCTACCCCTAGCTTACAAAATACTATTGGGGAGACCCTGGATTCACGAAATGCAAGCTGTACCATCTACCTTCCACCAATGTATCAAGTTCCCACATAATGGGGTGGAAGAGACAATTTCTGCAGATGCTAATTATACTTGCAACAATATCAAGGCAGGTAGTATGGTCTTGCATAACAAAGAGGCTACAGATGGGATTTCTACTGAGACTACCAAGGAAATGGTTATGAAAAACATTGGAAAAAACTTGAAACTTGAAGAAACAGGTATGTGAGAATACAAGATGGACATGACTCCCTCACTGATGGAATTACCAATATCACCAAAATCCTATGGAAGACCCTCCTCATCTTTCACACCGACTGCATCTAAAGAGCCAAAAATCCACAAAGCAAATAGCATGGTTAGGGCATCCACATTTTCTTTAGATAACATAGAAGAACATGCAGTCTTGGACTGGCTTTACAAAGGAGAACCGACGGAAGCTGAGGTAAAACATGTGGAAATATCCTCAAAAAAGTATGGTAAAGGGTACGACCTCCTCACATAATTGGGATACAAAGGAAAAGAACCTTTAAGTGACACAGGAAGATGACTTATTGAGCCTATGCATATGGAGTTCAGGAATACCAGAGATAAAATAGGACTAGGTTTTAATAATGAATCTGACAAACCTACTTCAAAAGACAACATGGTCTCTGACAAAGGGAGTGATGAAACATAAGAGATAGAACTAGAACAATGGTCCTATGAAAGGTTATTACATATTGGCACAAAGAATCCTGACTATCAAGGAGAGCACTATGTACCAATCTTTGAGATACTTGAAGATATTCACATACCTTTGTTAGCACAAGCTCCTATTCAAGAGGTAGGAGATACAACAACAGATGGTCCAAAGGTACCATTGATAGCAATGGCTACAGAGAGCACACCCCGACAACATGATTCACATCCTAAATGGGGGCAGTTAGTCATAATCACACATGTCCTTGATTTACCACACTTTGATCCACAGGTGGCTAATCAGGTACATTAGATAACTATTGCTGAATTCTTAAATAGGTCTAATGACGAAATAACAAACTGTCATGATTATGAATGGGATGAGCTATCTTTCTCCATAGAGGACATTGAAATAGATGTGATTCACATGTTTGAGGATCCATCAGCACCCAACAAGAATCCTAACACTGCTCCTAACAATATTGATATTCCTGAAGTAGAGGAGTTCCTTCCTCCAATCAGTGATGGAGAGACTGGTATTTTACTAAGTCTAGAAGAACTTCAGAGGCGAGAAGAAAGAAGCCTCCTTTTATAGAGAGAAGATGATGAAAGTTCCACTGATGAGTCACTAGAGTTTGGTCCACATATAACTAACAATGACCCTTTTAATGAAAATCTAACTCTTATTCATCTAAACATTGAAGAGCTTAACTTAACAGAACATGTCATGTCAGTTAATAGTCTTGATGTTGACGCAATGCTATCCTTCCCAAAATCTAACTCCTTGTCTTTGACAAACCCAGACATAATTGATTGGACTAATATGGATCCCACTCCTATCCTCAACTTTCCCAATGACTACACCTTGGCTTTCTATCTAAATGCTTGTGAACCTTACTCTTCTTTCACCAATGCAAGGAGCGTGAACATGTCATAGGAGGATATCAAGATTCTCAGTCAAAAATTAAAAAATAAAAAGAAAAAGAGACCTGACAGTGAAAACCACGTTGTGGTAGTGTCAGATCCTAAAATAGTAAAAAAAAAAATGTATCTGAAGGTGAAAACCTCTTAGAGGAACTAAAGGATGAGATTCTTGATATCCTCCCTGAGCACTTTCAAGAAAGGTCTTTAGTTCTGATAGAACCAACACAACCAGTTAATTTGGGCACAAATGAAGTTCCTCAAATAGTTCACCTAGTACAATCTTTGTTAGAAAAGGAAAAGGTATAGTTCACCGAGTTCCTAAAAGAGAAAAGATCAACTTTGCATGGTCTTACACAGATATGTCTGGAATGGATCCTAAATTAATAATGCACCATCTATCTATAGCTCCCAAGATCAAACCCGTGAACCAAAAACTTAGAAAGATGCATCCTCATGTTGCATTACTGGTAAAAGCAGAGCTAGTGAAATTGTTGAAAGCTAGATTCATCAGAGTCATTGCTTACGCAGGATGGATCTCTAATGTAGTCCTAGTATCTAAATCTGATAAATATATCAAGATATGTACAGACTTCAGAGACTTAAACAAGGCATGTCCTAAGGATGACTTCCCACTGCCTAATATTGATATGATCATAGACCTCACATCAGGCTACCAAATGTATTCACTAACAGATAGTTTCTTAGGCTATAACCAAATTAAAATTGCTCCTGAAGATCAAGAGAAGACCGCATTTACATGTGCATGGGGCACATTTTGCTAGAACGCCATGCCATTTGGGTTAAATAATGTCAGTGCAACATATCAAAGAGCAATGACCACTATATTCCATGATATGATGCATAAAAATATGGAGGATTACGTGGATGGCACCTTAGCTAAATCCAAAGAATGAGCTACTCATATTGATGACTTAAGAAAGATATTGGATCGTATGGAGCAATTTCAACTCAGGCTCAATCCAAAGAAATGTTCCTTTGGGGTCCAATCAGGAAATCTCTCAGGGTTTATTGTTTCAGCAAAGGGAATTGAGGTAGATCCTACAAAGGTCAAGGCTATAGTAGAGATGACTCCTCCATGCAACATTTGTCAAATGAAGAAATTACAAGGGAGACTCCATTCAATCAAGCGGTTCATGTCACAACTTGTAGATAGAGAAAAACCCTTTACCAAATTGCTACACAAAGGGGTCACCTTCAAATGGGATGACCACTGTGAAGCCAACTTCAGAGAATTAAAAGAATACCTAGCTACTCCTCCTATTCTTATGGCACCCATCCATGGAAAGTCATTACTCTTGTATATATCAGCTACATCCACATCATTGGGAGTATTTCTAGCACAGGAGGATAAGGCTAAGAAAGAAAAATCAATCTACTACATCAGAAGAACACTAGTCTCCTATGAACTCAATTACAACATTATTGAGAAATCATTCTTAGAGGTTGTCTTTGCATCACAAAAACTGAGATACTACATGCTCTCACATAGAGTATGGATCATTGCAAAGATAGATCCTTTGAAGTACCTCCTGAACAAAATAGCATTAATAGGATGCCTAGCAAAGTGGGTCCTCATTCTAAGTGAATTTGACATTGAATATGTAGATAGAAGGCCTATTAAGGGACAAGTCCTCATAGATCAACTAGCTGATTCACCACTCCAAGATGATGAACCATTAAGAATTGAGTTCCCTGATGAGACCATTATGCATCTAACTGAGTATCCATGGAAGATGTACTTTGATGGTTCTTTCATGAAACAAGGCTCTAGAGAAAGAGTTCTGTTTATAACTCCTCAAGGCTACAAGATACCCAAGTCTTACAAGTTGATGTTTCCATGCACAAACAACATTTATGAATATGAAGCATTGGTAAATGGTCTTAAACTTGCTATGGAGTGGAAGATTGTAGAGTTACACGTGTATGGTGACTCCCAACTCATTATCAATCAAGTCAATGGAGATTATTAGATGAAATATGAGAATTTGACACCTTACAAACAACTGGTTGATGACTTAAAGAAGCACTTTGTCTTTATCACATTCCAACAAATCCCTAGAACAGAGAACAAATTTGCAGATGCTATGGCCACATTGGCATCCATGTTACAACTGGAGGAACATCAATTTGTCTATGACTTCTTGGTGGAAGAATTATCCTATCCTGCCTTTGATACCCTTGAATACCAAGTAATCTGTGCTTTGAACACCCCAGACCAATCTAGGTATGCTAATGCCATTGCTTACCTAGCTGACCAAACCTTTCCCAATAATTTATCAAGAAATGAAAAAAGAGCTTTGATTAGGATAGCATCGCATTATGTCCTCATAAATAATAACTTATATTGATGAGGTCTTGACGGTATGCTTCTTAGATGTTTAGAACTTGAAGAGTCAGATCACGCGTTAAAAGAAGTCCATGAAGGTGTATGTGGATCACTTTCAAACGGCTTTTCACTAGCAAAGAAACTACTCAGAGTAGGCTATTACTGGCCTACCATGGAAAAAGATGCTATTCAATTTTCTAAAACATGTCATAAATACCAGACACATGGAAATATCATCCATGCTGCTGCCAGAGAACTTATACCTTTCATTACACATTGGCCATTTCAACAACGGTCCTTTGACTTGGTTGGACAAATATATCCCAATTCTTCAAATGGATACAAGTTCATCATTATGGCCACTGATTATTTCACAAAGTGGGTCGAGGTCGTGTTTTTAATCAAATCCACTGGAAAATAGGTGGCTATGTTCATATTGAACTACATTATCCGTAGATATGGGATGCCCTCTTCAATTGTAACAGACAATGGGGGCCAATTTAAAAATCAAGACATTGAAGATCTTTGCAAAAATTTCCACATCACTCAACACTGCTCCTCAATCTATTATCCTCAAGGTAATGGACAGGCCAAGGCATCTAATAAAAATATTCTCAAGATCCTACACCGAACTATGAGTAAGTCTGGCAGATACTGGCATTTACAACTAAATCTGGCACTATGGGCCTACAAAACAAGCATCAGAACACCAACTAGAGCCACACTATTTGCTCTAGTCTATGGTTTTGAAGTAGTACTACCTATTGAGGTTGAAATCCCATCATTGCAGATATCTTTACACGGTCTTGTAATTGATGAGCAATACCGCATTGATAGGGTGAATTCTTTAGACCTACTTGATGAGCGTAGACAACAGGAGTTTGACCATCTGACAGTGTACCAAGCACAAATTTCCAAGGGGTACAATAAAAAGGTTAAACCATGCCAATTTCAAGTGGGGGATCTTGCTGTAAAAGAGAATCTTAAGAACATGTTAGTAATAACTGAGAGGGGGGGTGAATCAGTGGCCTCAAAAATTTATCCTTCAAACTTAACCACCAATCAATAAACCTCATACTATTATGTCCCTACAAAATGCATGCCATGAAATACTACTAATGATTAATTGTCTGTTGGTTTCCTCTATCAATCCTTATTCTTTCTTAATTACCGATAAACAGTATAACTATTTACCAAAACTTAGTAAATAATCATAATATACCGATCAATCCAAAGTTAGCTATGTAAGATGCAAGATAGTAAAGAAATGAATCATAAACACATAACAAATGAATTTTAATGTGGAAACCCTGTTAAGGGAAAAACCACTGGGACCGGTACCCAAAATTTTCACTCTTCTGAAGTGAGCCTTGTTAGGAGCCAACCCTGTTAAAGGTTACAAACACACTATTAAGTGTGACCTTGTTAGAGGATTTTATACATAGAGGTTGTCACTTAGTATTGGACATCTATTGCTACCATCCTTGAATCAGCCTTCTTCTTAGACTGTTAATAGGTATCCAGAAATTCCAATGCTACTTTCATGAATCAACCTTTTTAGCACTCCTTGAGATGTACCTCAATATATAAAAAACTGTTAAGTCTTGCTCGGTTAAGAGACTTTATGCTTCAATGGTTAAACTGAAACACTATGACCTGTTCATATTACAACTTTGAATTGCATATTTTCATATCTATTTAAGTACATTACCTCTCTAACCAATATATCAATTCAATCCTTGTGCTCCATACTTTCTGCTCTGTGATGTTGTTCTCACTGTTTGTCGGTGTCTGCAGAATTCCTTAGCTCTTCCTTCAGCTTGTTTGATCAGCACTACATGAAGTTGTTCTTCATCAGTTTCTCTTCAGCATCCTCTTTTTATTCACTCCCCTTAATCCCATTCATAAATGAATTAAACTTGTCTCTTATATAGACATAATATTCATTGTTTCTTGATTCTTGATTCTTGGCGTGAAAAACAATCCAGCCAATTAGATTTAAAGCATAACTCCTAATTTGTCTCATAGATATCTTCTTTCCAACTGTGCAAATCATCTTTAAATCAATCACTTATCTCTGGTTGAATACAATAAAGTAGATAACCAGTTAAGTCTATTTTTAGCTATTCCAGCTAGATATTTTGTCATTTTATGAACTCTCTGTTCTATCGGTCAACACTTCAATTAGTTTTCAGTGACAACTAACTGATCTTTCGGTGAGACTCCAATTAGATTTGTGATCTCTGTCTGTCAGGCATCATTGGAATTTTGTTCGTTGAGAAACTCTGCATATTTGGTCGTCAGGCACTTTGAGTCTTTAGCTCGTCGGGCAACCTTTTGACTTTGCTCATCAGCATTCTATGGTTTTTCTTTTTCGGGAAACACTATGTTTCTGATCATCGAGTATCACTGTGATTGTTCTTCTTTTCTTTGACCGATGGTGTGCACTCCATCGGTGTTGTTTGTCACTTAGTGAATACTTGACTTTGATGCATTGCTGAGAGCATAACCTTGGTTCCTTTGGTTCTTTAAAGTGTGTGGCATTATGTACATGACCGTACAGATGATATCAAGTTGAAATCAATGAAAATACAGTCCATTAACTGATTTAATGACCTGCATTATCTTTCAACTTAACATTATCAAACATTCAATCAGTTACATGTCATTAATCTCTCCCTTTGGCATTGATGGCAACATACTATATTATCACACTATACTATTTCTAATAAAATATGAAATACAATAGTTGAGATTCATCAAACTACCAATCTTTTGTTCTTTTTAACCAATAAATGTCTGACCATCGATAAGATCTATTTTAGCTTAGATATGATTCTTGCAGCTCTTTATCTTCTGATGTGTTGTGTTCGCTCCTTGTGTTAATTTCTCTCTTTTGAGTGTTCTTCTATTTTGATGTCTTTTCTCTTATCACCAACTCTCCCTTTGTATAATCTTTTTGTACAATTTCTCTCCCTAAGGATATAATCTCTCCCTGTTGGAGTAATGTGATAATGGATAATCTCTCTTCTTTTATAGAAGGATGTGATAATATGGATAATCTCTCTCCCTTTGACAACAATGCCAAAAAAATATCTCACAAATATCTGACATTAATGTCAAACAATCATTTCTCTCCATCCATAATATATTCCTTGAATTTCCCTTATCCATCAGCAATACAACAATATGCTCTGGTGCTCGGTGTTGATATATACCTATCTGTATATAGATGTAGCCTTGAAGTTCATCTCTTTTCTTTCATCAACATTAATGATATTCTGATAATCTATAGGCTAATGCAGTCTTCTAGTCATCTTACTGACTGGTAGACAAGGGTTTAACCCCTAGCCTTTTTCTCAAGTAGTCAAATGTATCCTTGGACAGTGGCTTGGTGAAGATATTAGCTAATTGTTATGTGGACTGCACATACTCAAGTGTCACTTCCTTTGCTTGAACTTTTTCTCTCAAATAATGATACTTGATAGCAATGTGTTTAGTCTTAGCATGCATGACTGATTCTTGGAAATGTTTATTGCATTGGTGTTATCACAATAGATAATTACTGGTTCTAAGATCTTCATATGCATACCTTCCAGTAACTATTTGATCCATGCAATATTTGAGCAATTTGTAGCAAAAGCAACATACTCTGCTTCTGCAGTACACTCACTAGTACAAAAACAACAATATATGACTAAATAAACTACCAAAAATTGTAGATAAATGACCAAATTTGGTCACGTGACCACTGGTAGTTTATTGCCGGTCATTTATCTCGTGACCAAATTTATGA
>MU224129.1:820165-841234 GCA_018584345.1 Thuja plicata | reverse complement strand
CTGACAGATGTTTAGTTTCATCGCTTCAAATCAAGCTGAGCATTCTATTTATATCTTTTGATCGATCTTCGTCCAATCAAGCTCGAAGTCGGTCTTCTTCTTCAAAAGAATGGTTTCATCGCTTTAATTCAAACTATTCTTGATCTCATCAGTAACAGTTTGATGTTTTTAGCAATACTTCTTATAGCTTTAAAGCCAATTAGCAAAAGCATAGAATTATTATTTCTGAAAAATCCTATTGTTTCTTTCTTTCCAAATCCTCCAAATAACAAGGGAGGAAGTGTAACTCCAAATCAGTTTCCCCAATTTATGAGAAAGAGGAGGACTCTATTGGGTTAAGAACTCCTTAATAGTGTTAGGAAACACCCAACTAATATTCCAGTGCTGCATCACAACCCTCCAAACCTCCCTAGTAAAATGATAGTGGAAGAGTAGGTGGGAAAAAGACTTAGTGTCTTTCATGCATAGATAGCATCTATTAGGAACCATCCCACCTCTTTTGGAAAGATTCTCAGTAGTAATAACTTTGTCCTGGGAAAACAACCAGAAGAAAAAGTTAATTTTTGGGATAAGGGAAGGAGACCAAACCTTAGCCCAATAGGGCTCTGAATCATAAAAAGAAGATAGGGAGTACTCCGAAGCCACCGTGAAGCTAGAACTAGGATTAGGGGACCAAATGAGCTATTCGTTACAATTTTCTTTGATCACCTAGGGGTCAAGTCAAGATTAATAGCTTTCAGTAGGGGATCAATGTCACTGAGTTTAATCCAATTATTATCTCTCTAATAATTCATGACTTTACTCCCAATTCTTCTAGAATAAATGTCAACAAGGTGGGACACTTCATGATATTGAATGAGGGGTTTGTCTATAAACCAAGGATCTTCCAAAAATTTGGTTTTCATGCCATTACCAACTCTCCACCGAGCCCCTTTAGCAGCAAGATATTTAACTTTCAAAATATTGTTCCATATAGCAGACCCATGCACAATGAGGGGAGAGGAGAGGAAAGCCTCAATAGAAGGGGTAGCATAAAGATATTTGGATTTAATAATTTTATTCCAAACTTTTTCCTCCTTGAAAATTATCCATATTTTCTTATCCAACAAGGCTAGATTGATATCTTTAATTTTTCTGATGCCTATACCACCATATTTAATAGGTTTACACACATTCTCCCAAGCCACAAGATGAATCCTATTTTTCTCCTCTATGCTTGACCACAAGAACCTTTTCTACAATCTCTCAATAGTGTCAGCAATCTTGGAGGGAATTATGAAGAGGATCAAAGTGTAAACTGGAAGATTCTAGAGAGAGGTCTTGAGAAAAAGAATCTTCCCAACATTTTTGAGAAGGGTCCCTTTCCAACCAACAAGTTTTTAGTTTAATTTATCAACAATATAATTCCTGAATGAATCTAGGGGTTTCAGACCCAAGGGAAGACCTAGGTAGCTAGAAGGGAAAGAGGAGATAGAACAACCAAGAATGGTCACCATTTTCTATTGTCTAGGGAAGGGGGTATTAACAAAAAAGAGAGAGCTTTTCTCCCAATTGATAAGTTGAACCATAGCTGAAGAATAGGTTTTTAGAGCCTGCTTTATAGTTCTAGCTTCTTTAATCAAGGATGACCCTATAAGAATAGTATCATCTACAAATTGTTCATGGGAGCAAGGTTAGCAAGCTGAAGAGGGGAGAAGACCCTGAATTGAGCCATCATGGACCCACTTTGAGAACAATCTCCCAAGGAACTAAACCAAAATAGAAAAGAGGATGGGGGAGATGGGATCCCCTTTTTGGAGGCCACGAGAAGGGAAGAAAAGGTTGGAAGCAGAGCCATTACCCAACACTGAAATAGAAGGAGTGGAGATAAGTTTTTGGATGAGGTTAACATCTTTCTCAGAGAAACCAAAGGTCAAAAGAAATTTACAAAGGAAAGCCCAATCCACTCTTTCATAGGCCTTAGAAAGGTCAACCTTCATAAGGAATCCTTTCTTTTTATAAACCTCCAACAAGTGGATATTCTCATGAACAAAGATGATAGAATCTAAGATCTGTCATCCTGGGACAAAGTCATACTACTGGGGGGAAATGAGCACTGGGAAGAACACCAAAATTTGCACTGTGAGGAATTTAGAAATGATCTTATAGAAAGTGTTACACAAGCTGATCAGTCTAAAACTACCAACAAAATCTACACAAGGTTTCTTAGGACTAAGGACTAAAAAGGTAGAATTAGCTTCCTTCAGGAGGGAACCAACTCCAAAGAATTCTTTGACAGCATCCAAAATATATTTCTCAACAATGTGCCAAAAAGATTGGAAGAAAAAGGGAGGGAAGCCATCAGGACTAGGAGACTTTTCTCTCTCAAAGGAAAAAACAACAAGTTTAATTTCTTTGATAGAAGGAATTTTACACAGCAAATCATTAGCTTCTATATTAAGGATACACGGAATTGAATCAAGAAGCAGATTTTGATTAACAGAGGAGAGGGCAGGATCAACATTGAGAAGAGAAGAAAAATAATCTGAGATTCCTTTTTTGATGTCCTCCTCCTTACTCAACTTACCTTGGGGACTATTGAGATAGTCAATCCTTTTGGCCACCTTGTGTTTTTGGGTTGTCATATGGAAGAAGCGAGTATTCTTATCCACCACACAAAGATAAAGATCCCTGGATATTTGTCTCTAGAAAACTTATTCTTTAGAGATGATATTCTGATAGTCAGCTTGAATTCTATTTTCCTTCAGTTTGTTCTCCTTAGTCAAGCCCTCTAATTGGATAGTATCTTGTAGTTCCTGAAGGTCAGATTGAATAGAGAATTTATCTTTTAAGATGTCCCCAAACACCTCTTTATTCCAAACTTTAATTTTTTTTTTGATCCTCTTAAGTTTTTGGACCACTCTATACATAGTTGTACCTTCCTTTTGGATATTCCACCAATCAGCAATATTCATTTCAAGGTTAGGATGCCGCATCCACATTTTCTCAAATCTGAAAGGGGATTTTCTCTTACCCATTAGAGGATTGGCTTGAATGTAAATAGAAGAATGATTGGACCCAACCCGGTGTAGAGTAGAAAACAAGAAGACATAAAAGAGAATCCAATCCATAGATATCAGGGCCTGATATAGGTAAACTTGAATCAAGTCATCCCCAGTTCTTTGATTCAACCAAGTATAAGTCCCCCTCTTAGGTCGAGATCCAAAATGGATTGATTATTTATAAAATTCATCAGATCCACACCAATATCAATCTGGAATGAGATTCCTCCAAGTTTTTAGAGTCGCTAAGGGGAGTATTCAAAATCTTCAACAACTATCCAACACTTATTCTTGAAGTTACTTCTATCAGTTTCCAGCTTATGCCAAAACTTATCTCTCCCATTTTTAGAGTTGGGCACATAGATATTAGAAAGAACCTAGGTGAAGCCATCCCTAATATGGTTAAATATGATAGTAGAGATGTTACCTTCAGATTTAATAATATAACCATGAATAGTATTAAGGTTCCATAAGGAGGCAGTTCCCCCAGAGGCCCCTTCAGAGCTATATCCCACAACACCACAATTCTTAAATAATTTAATCTTTTCAACTTTATCTCTAGCCATTTTAGTTTCCTAGATAAGAATGATATATGGCTTCTGATCCCTAACAAAATTTCTCAAAAGCACCTGTTTGTGGGGGATATTCAATCCCCTCATGTTCCAAGAGATGATCTTCATTTCTTAACTTGGGAGTGATGTTATGTTGTTTCCCATCTGCAATACTTTGTCTGCTCTCTTGTTCTCTCGTGATTCCATTTGGTCTTCTCCCATGGTTAGATTTAGGAGTTCTGACATAATCTCTCATAGCTATTGTTATAACTCCTCCTAGGGGCATCCCCAGATTAGATTTAGTTTATTTCATTATTAGTCACCTCCGTCTAGAGCTCCTCCAAACATTCTGAGAATAGATTAGATTCTTTAAACAATTCCGCCTAGCTTATCTTAGTTCATGGAGTTTTTGGGCTTAAGATACTTTCCTAGGTTTTATTCTCTTTATCATTATCCTCTAAGGAATTATAGGTTATCTCAATATAAGTATCTTCCTTATCGATAGAGGCAGCTCTAATTTCTCCTTCGTCAAGAGGACCATCAGGTTCCAAAGGCAACTCCTTAGTATGATCTATGTTTCTTCTTGGTATATTTAAGCGTTGAAGGGGGCCATTCAAGCTTAGGTCTATTTTAGTTTCTGAGAACACTACAAGGTCTCTCAAGCTGGTAGCATTGGTGTTCACTGAAGGTTTTTCCATCCAAACCATCTTAGAGTCCTTTTTGGGGTAGGCTTGGCTTTCTAAGATTTGAGAGGGCATTCCTTTTCCGGGTTGCCCAATTTTTTTACAAGAAAAAAAAACAAAGGGAGGGGACTCAAATTAAACTTCTTGGGTCCATGCCCCAAGCTTGAAGTTGATGACAATGCTATTTGGTAGGTCATCCATCTGAAGAGTATTAACACAAATCCTAGCATAAACCCTCTGAGTTCACGCAGCTATCATAAGATCATAAGAGAGAAGATCTCCAAAGGAACTGGCCAGCCCTCCTAGGAAATATTTATGCCAGTATTCCAGAGGGAGACCAGGGAACCTAACCCATACTAGGGCTAAAAAAAAAAAGCTGAGTCATTGAGAACCAGGTTGGGAGACCATTTTTGCAGTGTAAAAGAGTAATGACCAACCATCCAGGGGCCACCGCATAAGATGTTAGAAAGGTCTTCCATACTTGAAAATTCAAAGGAAAATAAACCTTTGGCCATGGAATAAATGTCAACTTGACCTTTAAGGAACCATTTTATCTTCACAAACTGCCTGACAACTTCAATATTAGGTCCACTCCCAGCAAAATTTTCAATCAGGGTCATCTCCGTAGAAGAGATTGAGAAATCAATTAGGGGATCCAAGATAAAAATAGAGAAATCTCCTTTAGTAGGGTTAGAGACCACATTAACCGTAGGGAAGGAAGATTTCCTAGAAGGTTTAATACCAAAAAGAGAAAACTGCTTACCTTTGGTATCACATTTTTTATCATTACTAGGGATAGGGCCCTCTTTGAGAGATTCTTTGTCCTAAAGAGGCCCACTGAATTCAGGGGACCCATCTCCAATTTTTCTCTTGAAGTCAACATCCTTTGTTGACTTTTGACCATTCTAATCAGGTTCAACCCCTGACCTATTCTACAGAGGTTGCCTTCCAACAAAGTTGTCCACTTGAGGAAGACAAAGTTCTGTATTTACACCAACAGAAATAAGACCACCATTTCCAAGCGGTCCATTCAAAAAAAAAATTCCTGCTTGAAGTCTCCTTGCTCCCGCCCGAAGTCTCTACCATCCTTTTTTTGGGATCGATTGCAATTGTATGAGGTGGATTTTTGGTGATGCATTGGAGAATTCAAAACGTCTTTGACTACCTTGGAGATATAACTTGTAGACCTTATTTTGATCTAACACAGTCATGATAAAATGTGTTTTACATTGAGATTTTCATTTTGGCACGTGATTCTTATCCAAGAAAGTGTTTGAATTTCATTTTTGGTGTGTTTGATGTCAGTGCAAGTTGTGTATATAATGCGAAATACTCATATTGAAATGGTTGTTGTTGTGGTGCGATTAGGGTTTTGTAATTTCAATAAGTGTTATTAAGGGTTGAAATTAGAGATTTGGTAGAGATAAAATAGTGAGCAGTTATAGAGTGCAAGGAACAAACTAGATCTGACAGGAAAGTAGTGCTACATCCAAACCATTCATCTTTTTGTTCCCTAATAGTTACAGAAAGAAAAATCTCTTAACTGGGTGAACCCTAACATGTTCTTATTGTAAATCCCTTAACTAGGTGGACTCATAGAAATATTTTTAAATCCTCTAGTGAGGTAGATCATAACTGATCTCTTTGTGCTCCTAACAATGTACTAGTCACTCCTAACATGGTGAACCCTCACAAAGTGTATTTGTAGCTCCTAATAGGGAAAACTCATTTACTGCAGTAGTGGGATTGTGAGTGTCATCCCTAGTGTGGTTTTATCCCTCTAACCAAGTGTTTCCACGCCAAAAATATCTATGTCATGTGTGATGAGTTTGTGGATGCTTGATATTGTTTTCTTCTATTTTCTTACATAAATTATATGCTTTGTGGTTTGGAAATTAATATTTTTGTTATTCAAGTTGGATGTTGAATTTGTTCATTACCTATTTGTACTGATTCACCCCCTCTTAGTACCTAAGAATTACTAAGAATTTCTATTAGATCTTTGGTCCTCTTGGTGATAAGCCTAAAAAATTGAGGAAAAGATCCACAATCATGGAGGGTTACATGTATAAGAGGCAAGTTGAGAATGATCAATGAGTTGCATGAAAAACTGAAGAAGTCACTTGCCAAAAGGAGAGAACTTACTAAGAAGTTATGTGAAAGCTAGGATAACATTGATCAACTATCTCAAGGTAGTATGTTTGAAGAATCTAAGGAAGCAATTATAGATCTGATGGATGAGAACAAAGGACTTAAAGAAGAAGTTGCAAATCTGAAAAGAGAGCTTGAAAGTCAGTCTGTTAGGATATGTGGAGACCTTTAAGGAAAAAGAACACCTGAAGATGCAAGGAATATTGCAGAAGATGCCAAGAAATTTGCTAAGGATGCATTGAAGGAAAGGGAGGAAGAATTATTTAGGATATATAGAGAGAATGTTATCATGCATGAGTGCCTTGATGACACAACTGAGGAGAACCAACAAATTTTGAGGGAAAATTAAAGACTTCGAGAGGAGAATGACAAATTGAAGAAGGAATTTCAAACTGAGAAAGAAACAAATGAAAATCTGAAACAATACAATGAGAGCTCACAAAAGATTGATGAACAACTAAAAAGGAAAAGAAGAAATAAGGACATGAACGATCTTGGTTACAAAGATCAAGGAATATTTGAAACCAGTGAGTCATCTAAATCTGAACCTAAGAAGCCACAGAAAGATCTTAAGGTAGATTTAAGCAATTGTGATAAGAAACCTAACAAAACTATCTACTTTAATTTTGGAAATATTGGTCATACTACAAATGTGTGTAGAAGAAAACAAGTGAATAAACCTTAATCTTTTGATTATTATTTCTATAATTGTCATAAGTATGGTCATATTGCTTATGAGTGTAGATCTAGACCTAGCAGTGGTAGTTTTGATGGATACTATTTAGCATGCAATAAATATGGACACAGAGTTGGAGATTGTAAGTCAAGAGTGTATGCACCTAGATCCCTTGTCAAACCGGTGAACATTGTTGGAAGGGAAAGACAATTCAATGTTACATGATCGGTATGTGATAACTATGGTCACATTGTAGTAAATTACAGAATAAGAACTCATAGAGGAAATGTTGGAGCTTGGAGGTCAATTGGTATGGCTTGTTTCCAATGTCATAGGCTTGGTAACCTTGCTAGAGATTGCATATTCAGGAATCGATCTCCTAACCAGTCAAATGATAGGAAAGGAAAGAAGATTGTAAATGTTGATGAAGTTATATGTGAGATGGAGAAGACTTGGGTGAAGAAATAAGAGAAATAGGAAGAGGTAAAGACATTTGAAGGGAATTCACCATCCTCTAGTACAGAGGACTCATCTTCAAACTAAGCATATTATTTTCTTAGGGGGAGAACTTATAGACAAATCATTTACTGATCCCCTAGATTCAAGAGCGGTAAGATCTATATGCACATTATCATGTAAATTTCTATTATTTTGGTTTTTCTAAAGAATATTAGGTTGTTAGTGATTCTGTGTCTATTGTAATGAGATTTCATAGTGTATACCTATTTAAAATCAATTAAACTACTGGATGAGTACCAAGCAGTGGATATGCTTTAACTGGTGACATGAAATTGTTCCTACTCTTGAAGTGTGTAACATCTATTTATCAAACAATAAAAAGAGGAAAATTTATCTCATTTTGCACCTTTACTTGCATTCGATCATTCGAGAGCTAGCTTGAGCTATATTGTGCAACAATCACTTTTGAGTTGAGATCTTTGAGCTAAATTGGTATCGAGTTTTCGTGAAGCCCTAACTGGTGTATTACAAGTTATGAGTTTTGTTTTTTTTAATATTGTGTGTTGTTGTAGTTGATTAAAATGGAAAAGAACATCGATACTCCTATTCTGATTAACATCAATGAGAAGCATCAACCCATGTTCAAACTCCATCCAATCAAAGTTGCTGATATTGATATGACAGGTGCCCTATCCACTATTCCTCTAAGAGTGATGTTGATCAAAGATGCTTAGTCCTATATCCATTGTAAAATCAAAGAACTAGGAGCTGAAGTAATAAAATAGAGTATGATGATATGTGCACCGATGGTGTGTTGAAAGATGAACATAAACATCTACAAGAGAAGGGTTTAACATATGTAGTGGATATTCCCACTTAATTCCATCTTGATTGGATTCACTATGTACTAAGAAGAGTTCATGATTAATTTATATGGATGGACAGACCACACAAAATTTCCAAGACTATGATTCACAAAGTTACAAGGTTTTGAGCATAAGGAGTAGAATACACATTGAGAATGGTGGAAACACATTTGGTTACTATGCTAAGAAAATCCAAAAAAGACAACACAACAATGATAATTGATCATATTGAAGACAAGGAAGTTCACTTCACATCCATGGTGATAGGTTATAGAGTATACCAGTCAAGCTGTGTTAATAGTGTGCCTGGTGGTGCTATCCATGCTGCATATCAGATTTTTAAAGATGATACGGTGTATGACCTATGTGAAATGAGGAGTTAGTTAATGGTGAAAATGGAGAGGATAAAGAAATATAAGAAGCAGACACTTAATTATGGTGCCCTACATGTATGTCTATTTTTCTATATCCAAAAATTCTTCCCTGGTAGAGGTAAAGTTACATGGTCAAAGGAAAAACCAGTAGTTTCTTAGATAAGTGAATTCATAAAGGAATTGGGTGAAAAGTTTAACAATTTTATGTGGGGATAGTTCAAAGATTTTCAAGCCAAGATGTATACACATGAAAGGATACCAGCTAGTATAGTAGAAAAGTACAAAATGACATTTGTTTTCTAGTAGACACTTATACATGCATTGTGTAGGAAGTTGAACCTAGGAAATATTGGCTTGAACCTATGGGGTATGAAGTAGAGGGTGATTTAGTAAGTTTTCATGCACATGAAATATTGTCAAAACCTTTAGATAAAAAATCACAAATATTTGGTACTTATGAAGAAGCCTTTTCTAAAATCCAAATGGAATTGAAGAAACCAGTCATTGAGAGGAAATCAAGGAGAATGTTATCTAATTTAGAAAATAATTTTGGTAGTGATGAAGCAGGTAAATCTTGCACTACTACAACTAAAATAAAGACCCATTAGTAAACATTCCTTTTACATATGCAATGGTGAAGAGAAAATAGAGAAAAATGACATCAAAGGAAGTTAAATCAAAGATGGAACTAGTAAGGAAGAAAGGAAAAAGTACTACTATGAAGAATACATACAAGAGGAAGTGAAATTCCATCAAGGAGAAGAGTGATCAGAAGGAAACTATAGAGGATGCGGAAGAAAGGACAAAATCAGACAAGGATTCCTCTGAACTAAAAAAGAGTGGAGAGACAAAGAAGGCTCCTACTATTAACGATGTTGCAAAAGGTATTATGGAAAATGGTAGATTAGCTACAATTGGTAGAAGATATATCTTGGGTAGTGACGAGGGCAAGAAGAAGTTAGAGGATTCCATTATGTATTATTTTCACAAATTTTGCAGAACATGTTTGGAGATTCATTCATGCATTCCCGATGAATTGTATCAATTGATAGATGCTAGATGGAGTACAAAATTGCAGTTGGACAAAGAAATCGTGAAGAGATAACTGATACAAGTGCAACCAGAGCTATGTTTTGAAGATGCTAAAATAATGATAGAATCTCACAAGAAGAAATTCATAATAAAGGGCAGCTAGGATTCTGAATGATGATACTAAGAACATACACAATGAGACTATTGAGGCATGAATGAAGATTTTACAAATAAAGGAGATAGTAGCACAAGAAGAGAAAGTATAAGCATCATCTGATAATCCTATTCTAGTAGATGATACTTTTATAGTAGAACATATAGTTGGGGATGTTGTTATTGATGTCCCTGAGGAAGTGCAAAACATTTAGGAACAAAATGTTGAGTTATCACAAACTAGTTCTTGTTGCTTAAGAAGAAGAAGAAGAAGAAGAAGAGGAAGTAGAAGAGGAAGAAACACTTACCACAACGGTGGACATAACCAAATTGAAGCCTAACGAACTGATGAAAAACTCAGAACAATTGATGAAAAAGGATGAAATAGATGAGATGAGATCTAATAAGAAGACAAGAGTTTGAAGGCAAGATAAATACATTCTAGCTGAGTTAGTGCCCAAGGTAGAGTATGATGAAGAAGACTCTACAATTGATCAGATGGATACTCAGATCAAGGAAATTTTAGATCAAGGCCTAGATTTGAAGACAACAACTGTAAAAATGGTATAAGAGAACTCAGAGAAGAAGATGATAGGTAAGTTGATGGAAAATATTACTGTAGATCAGAAAAATGTCAGATCTGGTGAAAGAAGTCAAGTCATCATTGAATGAGGTAGGTCAGTTATTTACTAAAGTATCACAACATTGTGATTTTTTCAAAGATTTGGAATAGAACAGAGTTGAAGCTCAAATGGAGCTAGAGATCTTAATCAACCAGTTTGATCCTATTTCAATCTTAGCCATTATTTTAAGTGGTTAGATGAAAAAAATTTCACATAAGATGAAGCAGATAAAACATGAACAAGACAACATGATGCTTACCCTACCTGAGATACACTCCTATTTATCACCTAAAATGGAGGTCATTCAACATAATGTGAAGAAGGAAGAAGGTATACTTTCCTTACTAGACATGAGCACTCTCGATAGCATGGAAGAGCTATATTCTAACCTCCTTGAGAAATTTATGGCTTTGGGACACTTTCAGAAGACATGGGAGACATCCTTGCAATAAACAATGATAAATTTCAAGATGATCTTTGACAGGATGTTAGTAAGATTGTATTATTGTATATATTTCAGTTTTATACCTTTGGCATTGTTGTCAAAGGGAGAATATGTGTATAAAAGGAGTATTGGTCTAAAATATGTCTAAGATACATATACCAAAGGAGAGTCATAAGTTGGTGTATATATCCTTTTTCTATGATCTAGTATGGAGATTTTGATTGCATGATTTTGAGAAGAAAACATTTGTTTTCCATTAATGCCAAAGAGGGATATTGTTGGCATTCTGATGAATTTTGGGTGTAGTCATAGGGAGTTACTTGTTTGGTTGTCATTGATGACAACTAAGTTAGAGTAGTCAAGTACTATATTCGGTGAACTGAAGACACAATCGGTAAGAAGGATTCATGATCGGTAATGTAGGAAATTGGCTAAGTCCAAAAGATCGATAGATAATGAGGACAACACTTTGGTAGCAATCTTGGTAGAACTGGAATCATGAGAAGTAATCAAAGGTACAACATCAACTTATTCAGATTTTAGTATGGTTTTGACCACAACTCATTTGGTTGATTGGTAAGAGAGTTTTTGATGTCATAGACATTGAGACAGGTAAGAACACTTGTGTTCTTGAGAAAAAGTTGGTAGATCCCATATTGGTGAGTGGTATAGTAAGAGCAATGATATTTGGTGAAATGATGATGTTGAATCAAGGTTATGGAAGTGGTTAGTTGGCATTTTTGGGATTGATGCAATTGTATGAGATGGATTTTTGCAGATGCATTGGAGAAGTCAAAACATGTTTGACTACCTTGGAGATATAACTTGCAAACCTTATTTTGATATGGAATGGTCATGATAAAACATGTTTTACATCAAGATTTTCATTTTGGTGCATGTTGCTTATGCGAGAAATTATTTGAATTTCATTTTTGGTGAGTTTGATGTCTATGCAAGTTGTGTATATAATTGGAACTAATCATATTGAAATGTTTGTTTTTGTTGCGGTGTGATTAGGGTTTTTTAATTTCAATCAGTGTTATTTAGGGTTGCAATCAAAGATTTGATAGAGATAGAGAAGTGAGAAGTTACAGAGTGTAGAGAACAGATTGGATCTGAAAAGAAAGTAGTGCTACATCCAGATTATTTATCTTGTTGTTCCCTAATAGTTGCAACAATAAAAATCCCTTAACTGGGTGAACCCTAACAGGTTCTTATTGTAAATCCCTTAACTAGGTGAACTTCTAGAAAGAGTTTTAAATTTTATAGTGAGGTAAATAATAACTGATCTCTTTGTACTCTTAACAGTGTACTAGTCACACCTAACAGGGTGAACCCTCACAAAGGTTATTTGTAGCTCCTAACATGGAAAAATAATTTACTGTAGTAGTGGGATTGTGTGTGTCATCCCCACCGTGTTTTTCTCCCTCTAACCAAGTGTTTCCATGAAAAAAATATTTGTGTCATGTGTTATGAGTTTGTGGATGTTTGATATTGTTTTCTTCTATTTGCTTACATCGGTTATATACTTTGTTGTTTGGAAGTTAATATTGTTGTTATTCAAGTTGGTGGTTGAATTTGATCATTACCTATTTGTACTAAGTCACCCCCCCTCTTAGTACCGAAGAATTATAAAACCATGTTCATGTGGAAGAGGCTCTTGGAAGATTCAATAAGTTGTAGGGTATGTTGACCCAAAGTTTGTCAAAGCTTCAAAAAATAAGATAAAACGTAACAAGAGTGGAAGGATAAACTTGAGAGGTTCCTTTTGTATGATGTTATTGTTAAGACCCAAAAATATGTACACAAATTTGATGCAACAAATAGAAGGGTTGTTTGAATTGGAATATATTGTTAGAATTTTGAATAGGAGGAATGCAACGATGACCAATCTAACCTATGATTTATATATTAAAGTTTGCAACAAGTTCTTACTGAGGGATAAATGATGAGGTGGATGTGGGTGATTGAAAAAGAATATTTCTATGCCTTGGTCATTTCCTAAAACATAGAAAATTTTATTCCACTATGTACATGTCCTTCTCCAGTAGAGACCCACCTCACCCAATTTTCACAACATTTTTTTTTCTAGACCACTATTGACACAAGGACCAAGAGAGTCAAATTAAATCATGAAAAGGTAACCTTTTTAGTTACATTTTCTTTCCCACTTTTGGTCAATGGAGATTTATGATTTTAGGATTCTTTTGGCATTTTTTATGTAACTAATTTTGATATAACCTATGGAAAATTGACCTGAGATTTGTACTTATCCTTATGTTAATAAAAGGGAATTCTGGATCACTTGCAAAGGACTCTAAAAATCATATTATAGTGGTTAGGTAGAATAGTTTTTGAATGAAGTATTTTTGTGCAAAAATAGAAATCATAGTCTTATGTTGAACTAAATGTATGAAAACTTTTGGAAGAATTAATAAAAATTTCACCACATATTGTCTCCTACCTTGTTTTCTCTTTGTTGTTGTTACCAAAATTTTCACTCAGGCTCAATTTGGTAGAGCCATCATGCTTTCAAGAAAATCAAAATTTATTGTTGCCTCTTAATGACATATGGACATAAATGTGGCTCCCAAGAGGGTTTGAGCTCATCATGTCAGTGACAATGAAGAAATGTAGAAGGAAAAAAAGGAAAAAGATAGTTGTTTTGCTAATATATTTTCTTTCTGTGTAGGTAATGCGGTGTTCTTGATTCAGTAAGAGATGAAGCAGAGAGCGCAATCACACACAAGTGCTAATGAAGTAGCAAGAAACAATTTTGTAAGAGGTATTTATCCCACATTTTTTGTTTCAACAGATAAATTTTTATTTTTATACATCACCCCATACATAAGAAGTGCCAAAAAGGCAGGCAAATTTTGGCAGGAGTCCCGTGCACTTGTGGTGGACAGATGGCAGTTGAATTGCAATATTTTTTGGGCCTCAGGTGATGTGGCATTGACAAGGAAGATTGACAAAAAATTAGTGCACTCTATGTGGTACAAATTGATAATTAAGACAATAAGGTGGCCAGTAATGTGGTTGTCAAAGTGGGCCTATGTTGGTGACATAAAGTGGTTAGTCGTGAGGGATAGCGGTAGTCAGCAATAAGTGTTGCGAGCTGGTGATAATTTTTTTTGTTATTTATCATGAGGTTTTGGAAGTCAAGGAAGATAGTATAATAAGTTGGCAAGCTCAGGAGTGGTGGCTATTGTTGGGTCATGATGGTAAAAGATAGTCATAGATAAAAGTGGAGAGCTTGAGAGTAGCGGTTGTCGCGAGGTCATAAAGTCATGAGCAGTTAAGAGATGTTGGTCACGATTTAGAAATAGGTTACCATGTGTTTGAAAGTGTTCCTTTTTGCTGGCTCATGGGATTAAAGAGAATATTCTTCTCAGACTGGAGAGATAGAGAGAAACTTCCATGTCTAGGTTCATATGTGACGGTGATAAAGGTTAGATCGATGGTTTCCGCTAGCTCTTGGGTGTTCAAGGAAGTCAATTTTTCAGTTGGAGAGATAGAGAGAGAGACTACCACCTATCCAAAATGTTGAAGTATCGATTGTCTATATCTCGTGACTATTAGGAAAAGTAGCATGAAATATTGGAGAGTTGGTGACTAACAGTTTGTGGTTACTCATCGCTGGCTCACGGGATGAAAGGGAATATTCTTCTCAGCCTAGAGAGTTAGCGATAGGATGCCACATGGAGAGTATTTGTGGGCTTGTGAGGGTTGCAAGGTGGTTAGGAGGATAGTTAGAGAATTAGAAAGAAATTTCCACTCGATAATTTATTTAAATTAAAGGGTTTGGTCATCAGCTTACAACGGTTAAGGAAGATTGCAAAAATACTAGCGAGTGGAGATGAGGTCATGATGGTAACAAAACATGTTATTTGCGAGGTCTTGGGTTATGATTCAATCAACTATTTAGGCTGAGAGCTAGTGACTGGGAGCCATGTATCTAGGGTTGGCTACGGTGGATTTTTCAAACACTTAAGTCATCAAAGTAGCTTTCCCTTAGTTGTTCGGTATTTTTTTTTTCGATGCTAGGCACGTGGGTCCCAGTGGCTGATCTACCTTGCAAATAAATTGAGGCCTCATCTTAGGATTTTTGTCTTATTTGATGGCTATTTTTACTCGATGGATTGGGTCATGTGATGGCAAGTGGTTTCTGCTAAGCCGTGAAATATATGGTGCTAAGGTGAATAGTCAAAACAATGAGGACATGATAGGTGTCATTTGTAGGAGATATTTTTATGGGGAAAATAAAGGTGGAAAGTTTAGAAACACTTGGAGTAGATATAGGAAAAGGCAAAGAATTTTTGGAGTTTTCATCCTGAGTTCTAAATCAAAGAGGACTCTTCCACTTCTCTGAGATCTTTTTGGTAAGATCATGTTCCTCTGTTTGGGGCTATTTTTCTTGTTTCAACGCTATTTTTTTTAATTTCAGCTCCTTTCTTTATGAAAATTTTGGGCGGAACTTGAGGATGACATATATTCCCTCATTTGTACTAGTCATGGAGTTCAGATTTTATCCATCTAGTTTTGTAGTGACTTATTTTGAGTCCTTATCATTTTTCTTGTTTCCTATAAATCTTCCAGGGATATGTGATTGTTTTGGCCTTTGGAGTGTAATAAAGACTGCATTTTGGATCTTTCTTGAGTCTTATCTTTAGTGTGCATCATAGTGACTGATGTTTATTTTTGTGTTTCTTCATTGGATTCTTTAAATTTATGTCTCATTACAACACTTGTGATAATTTTCTGCATCTTTTTGTATATGTTGTGAGTTGTGTCAAATCATTATAGTTTTTAGTTGTGGAGAGGTTCCTTCTAATTTCATATTGATCAGGCCTTCTTATGAAGCACTATTAAACAAGGAATGTTATTTCAAGGTTTTTCCTTGTCGTAGGCAGTCTTTGAATTTTTACTATTTTTAGGAAGCAATATTATTCTTATCATCTTGGTGCATCACCTTAAGTTTTAGTTTCTTTCATTTCTAGATTAAGCTTTTCCTTCTCCATTTTCCTTCAGGAAGATTTTAGTTTCAATAGTTTTAGGTGAAGCATCACATAGGAGTGGGCCTAGAATTTGGAGATTCACTCCAATTTTGAGTATCCCACGACTCTAGAGTGTTTCCATGTTTCTCCAAAAATTAAAGTGTTTGAGAACTTAATAGGGTGCATTTTTTAGAGATAATAGTTGTATAAGTTTTTCATTAAGGCAAAACCAAGTTTTAAAGGGACCCAAAACCCTTTACAAAGCAATTACAAAAGATATATCCATAAATCTCCATAATACAAGTAAACCAAAAAGACATCAAGACTAAATATAGATAGAAAAAGATATACCCAACCCCAACCCAACAAAAATCCAGCGCAAGACAACTTACATCAGAAAAAGCTAACCCAAATTTTTAAGGGTCTCAGCGCCCTCCTCTTCCATCCTTTCCATCCTCTTAGAAACCTCTTTTAGATCAATGATATCCTGAGGCATGGTTATGATTTTATTTTAGTATTGGCTCTCATCCTCTTACTAGGACAAAAATATTTCTCGCGTTGGATCTCCTTATCCTGCTCAAGATCCACAATGTACCTGTCCTAATGAATTTTCTCAAGATGAGCCACCAAAATATTCATATTATCAGAGAGGGAATTAACCACCTTGCAAATATGTTCCATACTATTTCATAGCTTGGAATCACACTTATAAATCCTCTGGTTCATGTCTTCAATATTTTTGTCAAATATTTCCCTAGTCTTTTCAATTGCCTCCACATTCTTAGTTAAAGAATTGGTGATCACATTCTTCTCTTTCTCTATCCAAAGTGCACAAACAAAGGGATCAAGGAAAATATTCTTAGGATCAACATGTATTATTGAAATCCCATGATCACCCCCCTCCTTTATTTTCATACCCTAAAACTTTGATGATAGGGCACAATACTTCAGACAGAGAGATTTTATTTCATGGAAAACCCACCTCAACAACTTGAAAACATTTACCACATTGTTCTTTGCCATCTATGAAACACCAAAATCAATCTCCATCTTGGGGCTAAAACTCCTTAGAGGTAGCTAGGGAGATGTCATGTTTATCATTATGGGAATGGGTCTTCTCAGACCCAACAAGAGAGAGGGAACCATCGTTCTCCTAAGAACTACCATAATCTATGAGAATCATAACTTTATCCTTCCCTATCTAAATATCTATAGAATTTCTTTCGCTAGTAGAAAAAAACCCTCTATCCTTTCTAGCACCAGTTATCATTCTCTTGGAAGCAATGAGAGAACCAACATCTTCCTTAAAACTCCCTTCCCTTTTGAAGTATTAACAAATCCTTTTCTTTTACTTCCAGTCAAAATAATTTGGGATGGGAGGGGGGAAGCAACATCCTTCTCCACAAATCCTTTCCCTTTATTTAGAACCATAGGCCCCCTCCTAGGAGTAATTTTAGATTTTTTTGTCAGTGGGGGAGGGGTGGCATCCTCATCCTCCTCCATTTCCCAACCCTTGTTAGAAGAACCACCACTTCCTTCCCCAATCTCCTTAACTATAGAGGGAGCCCTAGGGGGACTATCAACAACCATAGCTTTGAAATACTCATAGATAAGAAAGATGAGGCCTAAGTGTAACACTACATACTTGAGATGATTTTTCCTATGAGAGATTATACTAGCATTAAGAAAGGAGAGAAAATAGAATGGGAAAGAGATAAGAATCTTATGTCTGAAGTCATTCAACATTACTAGGTGATAGTCATAAAAATTGGTAAATATCCCATCCAAAGTGAAATATTCACTGATAGGCTTGAGGAGCTCATGCCAAATCTTCTTAACTTTCTTCAGATCAAATTAAGGATTGATACCCTTAACTATTGCTTCCTCTTCCTCCTCATTTTTGGGGAATTTCTTCACCGCTTCCTCCAACAGATTTCTATGTTTGAAAAATTTAATACCCTCTGAAGAGAGACTAGTAATCTCAGCCACCAAAATCTCATTAGCCACCACATTATTTTTGAACAAACTAATCTTCCCATTCCTCCACTCCTGGATGAAAATGATCATCACTTTTTTATCATAACCATGGGGTCTTTCAACATTACTGGGTCACGCCACCTTTCTTCAATTGATACCAAATAGTAGCATTGCTCCTCTAAAAATCAAAACTCGTAGGCTCCACTCTTCTCAAATTACCTCCCATATTTATAGTAACAAGGCAGAGAAAACTAAGATTAAGAGAAAAATGACTAACCAACAAAAATCCAGCATCCCCAATTAAAGACAAAAGCACCCAGAAGGCGTGTGAGTAATTGAAGGCATTACTAATACCCATGTTTCTCAGACAGTTGCCACATTAGGAAATAATATCATCTTTATTAATTTTCATATTCATGATTAACAGGAAATTTTCTAATTCCCCTGTGTATGTGATCAAATCTAAGGAGAGAGATAAAATAATTACCCAAAGTTTTTTCCCCTTCCCATATTATGATTTCCTTAGACTTGACCCCAAGGTTGGCCAAATAATCAGCCACAATGTTTCTTTCTCTATAGGCATGAGAAATATAGCACTTCTCAAAAGATTAAATAATTTCTTTAGACTCCTTAATTATATTTTCAATAGTCTAGGAGGCTTCATTTTCCCCTTTTAAACATTTGATAATATTATTTGAGTCCTCCTAAGTCCAAACCTTTCTAGAATTTAGGTTCCTAGCAATCTTAAAAGTTTGGTAAGCATCCATGGCTTTGACAAGGTGATTAGACTAAGTTCCCAAGGGAAGTGTCACTATATTTTTTGCATAAGTTTATCTATTCAGAATAGATGAATTTATCCTTATGAAGATCTCATAAATGTGTGATATGTTTAGTGTTTTTCTTCATGAAAGAGATTAAATCCTTTCAAATGCATTACAAAAAATTAGTGAAAATAGTAGTGATTTCATAAGATATGATCTGAGATGATAAGCTAAAGAATTTATTTAATGCATAAGAATTTAGATTAGCATGTAAAATTCATGTCAATTCACTAGATGCATGAATCTATTTCATTGGAACTAGGCATTGGTCCCAGTTGTTTAAATTTTCATCAACCAATTTGAGAACAAAACAAAGTTCATTTCCTTTTATGTTGCTTGGAGTAGAGTTAGAATCTAGGGTTTCCTTACTCTTAGAAATGAATTGATAATATACAATTTAAATTGAGCCAATTTTAGATTAGGTAATACTTATTCTAGTTAAATATTCTAAGATCTATCTACTTAAATGTAATGCTTCACTAAACATCTATAAATCCATGAGTATTACAAGGTTTATCCACTTAGGTTTCATAGAGCCTAAAGAGTAGGAGAATTCATTCATTTCTTGAGGAATTCTTAGGAATTAGTCTTGGTTTGTGGCGAATGATCAAGAAAGTACTATACACTTTTCTGCAATTTGCGGTGACTTTTTTGGCAAGTACTGTACACTCATCAAACATTTCCCTAGGTTAACTTGTCAAGCATTTCCCTAGGTTAACCCATCAATAAAGTTTTAGGGTTAGGGTTATGTCTGGCTAGAGTGAAGAAGTATTGTAGCATTTTGCAGTGGTATTGAGCTGCAAGGGATCACTGGTAGTAATCTATTGAAATTAATAGATAATAATATTGGACTCTTTATTTTGTGGATGTAGTCCAGGATTGGGTGAACAACGTTAAATTCTTTGTTCCTTATTTCTCTGTGTGTGTTTTATTCCTCTATTTTATTAATCATATTTGCATGTAAATATTAGATATTTGTCTTCTAATCCTAACAAGTGGTATCAAAGATGGTTATTTTTTAGTTATCCTTTGTAGGAAGGTGTCACAGTTGAGTGGGAGTAATGACAGATGAGGGTAAGTTAAAGGCTGATAAGTTTAATGGGTAGAACATTCCGTTATGGAAAATGCAAATGGAGGACTATCTCTATCAGAATGATTTATGATGGCCATTGGAAGTAATAACAAAGAAAGTCGTAACCATGTCTCAGGAGGACTGGGATATTTTGGATAGAAAGGCATTGGGTAGTATTCATTTATGCTTGGCACAATTGGTGACATTTAATATTACAAAAGTGAAGACAAATAAAGAGTTGATGGAAACCCTAACAAATTTATATGAAAAGATTTCTACTTTAAATAAGATATTTCTTATGAAGCATTTATTTAATATAAAAATGGTAGAAGATAGGTCAGTTGCTGATCATTTAAATGAGTTTAATATGGTTACCAATCAATTATCCTCTATTAATGTCAATTTTGATGAAGAAATTAGGGATCTTTTGATTATGTGTTCTTTTCCTAAAAGGATGGAATGACTGTTAGTAACTCTGCTTCTTGTTCAAATACCCCAAAATTTGATGATGTTGTTGGTGTTATTATAAGTGGGGAAATTTGAATGAAAATCTCAGGTGGATTCACATAAGGTAGTGTTTTGAATGCAAAAAGTAGAGACAGATAAAAGGAGAGAGGAAGCAATTCTGGAAGTCATGGGAAATCACGAGGAAAATCAAAGGGCAAGAGGTCTCAATCCAAAGGACCAAATGATTGCTGGTACTTTGGGAAACTAGGTCATAGGAAGAAAGATTGCTGGTCTTGGAAGAATAAAGAAGGATACAAACAAGAAGACAATAAGGAGGCAAATGTGGTAGGTAACAAATCTGAAGGTGTTGATGTTTATAGCTTCGATCAGATAAAATGATCTTAACATTGAATTAAATAAACATCATTATGAAATAATATTATTCTACATATGCATATTAATATATATATATATATATAAATAATAATGATATTATTATTATATATATATATATCAATATACATATATGATTATTATGAGATAATGTTATTCTATGTTATATATGCATATTAATATATATATATAAATAATAATGATATTATTATTATATATATATATATCAATATACATATTATAATTTATGAAATAATTAATATTTATATTATACCGATTGATATCGGTTTAATTAAATACCGATTGTT
>MU224129.1:728345-777322 GCA_018584345.1 Thuja plicata | reverse complement strand
ATATATATCCCAAGGATTTGAGGTCAGAGGTAAGGAGAAGTTAGTGTACAGATTAAAGAAGAGTTTATATGGCTTGAAACAAGAACCTTGACAATGGTACTCACAATTTGATAGTTTTGTGGCTAAGCACAGCTTCAATAGGTGTAATTTTGACCATTATGTGTATTTAAGAGGTTGGATATTGACAACTACATTATTTTATGTTTAAATTTTGATGACATGCTTGTAGCCTGGTCTAACATGGATCACATAATAAAGTTAAAGCAATAGTTAGTAAAATCATAGTCTATAAATGTTAGAAATTAATCTTTCCTTGGTGAACTATGTGATTAAAGGATAAATCAAGGTATCCTAATTTGTATTTGTCCTCTAGTCCAAGTGGGAGGACATGTCACATTTTATGTAATTCCTTTAATAAGGAAATTAGATATTCCTCCTTAAGAGGATTACTACATATGGAACACACCTAATGTGAATGTGGCACTCTATGGGAGTTACATGCAAACTCCTTCACTCGTCTCTACTTAAGAGATGTTTCTCACACACTTCCTAGGTGGGCTCTCACAAATTGGTTCTCATGGGAATTCTTCTCTCTTCTCTCATTCTCATTGTTGCTCTCACAATGTTGTAATGAGATTATTTCTCAAGATCTCTCTCTTTCATGGCTTCTTGCCTCATTCGTATTATTCACAAGGGTTTTTTTCTTGTTTTTCCCCTTTCAAAATCCTTGAGTTCTTGTGTTGGTCTTGGAGCATTTTGGTGAACTTTGTGTTTCATCTATTGAAGGAAAATCTCTCTTTATTTGTATTTGTTAAAAATATCACTTTTGCACACTCTCTTGGATTATTTCCTTATCTTTTTTCATTTTATTTTATGTTTCTAACATGGTATCAAAGCCACAAATCCTTGTTTGAGTGCTTGCAGGATTTCTCGATCTATCATTTGTTGCAAGCTTTAAATTTTTTTTGGGTTTTGTCAGTTCACTGCCAAACCGGTTTGTATTGTTTGTTTATCTATTTTGAGATCCAATTTTACACCCTCTGTTGGGAAACCACAAGGGATTTCATCTTGCATGGTCTAACGTGCTTACAGGTTTTGATCTAACCATTTTTTTCCCCTATGGTAGTTTGGTTCTTGGAGAATATACATTATAAATCTAACTTTTACTGGGCATGCAGACACCTCTTTGATCTAACCACTATTTTTATTAATAGTTTTCTTGTAGGTGTAACCACCCTGATTTGGTATGCTCTGACCATAGACCCTATTTTCTCTAAGTGTGATCATACCCCTAATTATGTCATGACAATTATTCAATTAATTGGCATAATTCATTTAAATCAAATTTAATCTCCTAAGTGATCTAATCACTAAATTACATTGATTTCCTTATCCAATTAAATCAAATCAAATAAATTAAATTAAAAACAATCAAATACATGGCTAAAGTAATTAATAAAAAGGAGTTAAATAAATCCTAATTACAACTCCTTATTTGCAAAAGGGAAAGTCAATTCCCTAGCCAATAAGAGTTAAATCACTTGGATCACCTCACATGGATCACCAAAGATTCAATCTCTGCCTCTCTTCAACTTTCAATCCTGACCTCTCATTCCTCAAATTCTTCTATAAATGGAATGAATTTTGAGCTCAATGGCCTCCCTAATTTAGAATTCATTTGCAAACTTATGCCGCTCATATTCTTGGAGATCTTAATGCATTTTAGCTTATCTTTCTTAGAAATTGTCATAATCTTTCATTTGGAGCTTTAAAATGAACTTTTCTTTAGCATTTTAGCTTAAATTCTTTAAATCTTCCATTACAAGCATGAATATTTTGCTGATTAATGCATAATTTGAGGGAAAATTATAGCATTCTTCAAACTCTTCTTAGATAGGGAGCAATAAGTTGATTTTAGTGATTGATATGCATTCTAACTCTTATTTTTCATATTATTTCACTAATGTAATGACTTATTGAAGTGTTGTGTTGAAGCTAATAGATCCACAAAATACACACACATTTATGGCGCCCACCATGGGGATGATCCTTGGATTTTACCTCACCTTCTAATCATTTTTTACTGATTTTGGTTCTCTGTTTCCATGTATAGAGTCGCCTTTTGTTGATACAGGCTCGCATTCAGGAAATTCCTTCGCATTCAAGAAATCAGATTGCATCCTGGGTTTCTAAACTTGCATTTAATTATTTCTGTCATGTATCTAGTAAAGGATCACATATGGTAAAGTTTTGTGTCACCTTTTGTGCAAAGCATCGCATTCAAGAAAGGGTCTCGCATACAAGATATCTAGGCTCACATTTAGGAAAGGCAATCGTATCTGGTTAGTGGATTTGAAAATTGAAATGTCTAACCACTAATATTTTTATCTTGTCTATTTCTATCCTTTAAACAACCTAACTATTGATTGCAGGTTGCTATCAGAGCCTTTTTTCTCAAAAAGGTGGAAAGTAACTACTAACTTGTGGTTTGTAGGTTGAAGAATTATTTAATTTGTTTTCATTTGTTAAAATATTTAAAACCTAATTACATTTTCCAATCACGTACTAAATTGGCTAAAGGATTATGCTCTTTTCCTTCAAGGAAAATCAAAAACTCAGAAGTCAATTTAGGATTTGAGAAGAATTTGTGAAAAAATTGAACAAGGCAAATTCACATTGTATAATTCTTTTTGGATAGTAATTGAACAAATAAAATCATTAAATCTTGTGGTTAAATGAACAAACACATCGTATAATTCTTTTTGGGAAAGTAATTGGACAATCAAAGCACTAAATCTTGTGGAAGAATTGAACAAAGCAAATTTCATCGTCTAATTTTGGGAAAAGTAAATGAACAAGAAAATCACCTAATTTGGGGAAATTGAACAACACAAATTTTCTTTTCAAATACTTTGTGCTTTCTTAAAATAGGAACTTAACATCAAACTTAAGCTTACTACTTGGTCTCACTAGAGGATTTTCTCTTCTTTCCAAGTGGAGGAATTAAAGACTTGTCATGGGAGATTGAGTTTTGATTGAAGTAGTTTGAGGAAATGAACTTTTCTGGTGTGTTTGTGGGAGAAAATGACATGGAATAGGAGAGTATGCTCTTCTTATTTTGAAGAATCAGAAATCTAGACTCCTAAGCTCTCTAATCCTTTTCATTGATTTCAAAATATTAGAGGGCCTATCGACTGAGGAAAAATCTCCCGGGAAGACCCAAGTGAGGACAGGTTTACGCCAACCCTTCCAACTCACTATAATCAATATCCTTCTTTGTAGGCCAAAGCCTTAGAAGACGTAATCATTTTTATTCTTAGAATTTTGACATCATAACTTGAACAAACTTGAATGTGTGTAGAGGCGAGCCGGTTGAATCTTTCTTGCGCGACTACACACATTTGAGTACTCATAGGGCTATATGCCTCAATTTTTCCTTATTCAATTCTATGGGAGACACTTGTGAATGGATGCCCCAACATAATAAACACTTGTAGTCAAACAAACTCATTTTGTCTCCAAAAGGGTGATAATCTTTGTGCAAGGAAAATAGTAATTGCCCCAAGATACTCATCACTTCACACCCTCACTTGCATTTGGAGTCGGCTAATATGGCATCATGACTGGAGCCATTGTGTGCTTCATGATGGCCATATTCTGATTAGCATGTGAGTGTGTACCTGAGTCTACGAGAAAATATTTTCATTCTATGCTTAGAAACTAGGGAATAGGGAAAGTGTTTAATCACCCTTAAGAAAACAACATTGCTTTATGTGTCCAAAAAAAATTATTAAATAGATAATTCCAAAATTAAGCAATAATTTTCATTCCCTGGCATACATGTTGTTTAAAACACATTGGAAAAGTCTCAGAAAACCTCTGCTGTCAGAAAAAATTTCACGCATTTTAAGACAAATCTGAAAAAAAAACCAAAACCATCAGAGGCTCATTTTTGGTTTGTCAAAGCTCACATCTAGTTGCACTTGCTCACATCTAGGGTATTTCCTCTCTTTTGGTCATTCCTGGCTTGCTTTCAGGGAACTTGCTCACATACAGGGATCAAAGATCACATCTAGTTTAGCAAAATCTCACATTTGGCATATCAAACCTCCCATTTAGGGTGTTTCATCTAGGATAGTGGGCCCTTACACAAGTGTTTCTTAGAGAAATTAAGTACTTTTGGATACCCTTTTGGCTCTTCAGTCTGGTCCTGTTGCTCTTGCTGGTCCACCTGTTGCTATTTCAAAAATTTCTTAGAAGTCTACATTGTGTGTCCTCTTAGACTCTCATAATTAGTCTCAAAACATGTGGTCTTCTCATTTATCAAAAAATCTTGATTCTCAGCTCACTATCAGGGCACTCTAACCTTCTAATTCTAAATTCATTCACTTTCACCAAACACAAACAAACTTCTACTTGGACACACTTACTTGGACAATTTGAGACTGTATTTAACACTATTGGAAAACTTTGACAAAGTTGAGATCCATCTTTCATGGTTAACACAAGACACAACAAGTATCTTGCTGACGAATCAGAAGTACCTCCTATATTACTATAATATCATCAAGGAGAGACATCTTTGAATCTCCTATTCAATCAAGACTCACCCGCAATGGGCACTCCTCATCAAGAATGGAGTAGAGATTTTTAGGAATACAACAATGACCAAAACCAAAAAAATCAAAACAATAATAGTGAAGAAGAACTACATATCAACCATCCTTTGTTTAACTCAGATAGTTATGGAGACATACCTAAGGAAGATTACAACAAGCTTAGACAAAGTAGAAAATTCCAAAGGACATTGGACAGAATCGTTGGTGAAGACAAGGAGAAGTATTTCCTACATCTAGCATCTCTTGGAGTTAAACTCCCTAAAGATGATGATGTTGAAAGACTAAAAGAGAAAGAGGTACCAACACCTATTTCTATTCTCACCAAATAATTGACCTTGATGCAAGCCAAAATTGCTACACTCAAAAAAGAGAAGGTCAAACCAACAAAAAAATAATCTTTGGACCACATATGTCCATTTCCTTTTGACAAGAGTATCAGCTTGGTTCCATTTCCTCCCAACATGGAAAGGCCAAAATATGACAAGTACATGGGAGAAACTGATCCACATGACCATGTGAGAGAATTTTTTGCTCTAAGTATTGAGTACATGCATGAACCTACATACCTAATGAGGTTATTTCTGGGAAGTTTAGGTGGAAATTCTATGGAGTGGCTCTCCAAACTCATAGCAAGTGTGAACTCTTTTGAGGAGTTAATAACATGTTTTGTCCAACATTACTCCTATAATATACAACATCACATGACCATGATGGACCTATGTAACATGAAGCAACAAATCAGTGAATCCTTTACACACTTTTTACAAAGGTGGAGGAAAATCTTTGCTAGGTACTCAAGGGCAATACCCGAATCAGAAAATATGGAAATCTTTATTAACAACTTGGTACCCAAAATGAACTATGCATTGCAAATGCAAGATTCACCAAGCTTTGATAGGATGATCAAAAATTCCATCCATGCTCAAGATGCCATGGTTAAGAAAGGAGAAATCACACTTCAAAGTGATAAAAAATCTACCAACTAAAACAAAAAGCCTAAATGGTGGAAACAAAACAAGAATTTTGTTAATGATGGAGTGATATATGCATCTAATGCTAATCCTAAACCATCAGTGTTCAATATGATGAATAGCTTACAAGGGAACAAAGAAGCTAAGGTAACAACCATAATACCAAGAGAAAATAATGAGAACAACAAGAGTAAACCATGGACTAGACCTCAAAGAACATTCACTCCATTGGGAGAACCTCTTGAGACAGTATTGAATACACTCTTGGATACTAAAGTCCTCATGATTATCGATTCAAAACCATGGGAACCAGAAGTCAAATCGAGATGGTAGGATGACAATTCTTATTGTATCTTTCATAAAAATAAGGGACATAAGACTAATAATTGTGCTAAGCTTAAACCTGTTATACAAGACCTTATTGAAGGAGGTAAAATCAAAGTGGAAGGACATACCAGTAACGAAGATCATATGGCATTTAACAAACCGTTCCTAACTATAGAAAAGGGGAAGCTTCTAAAGGAAAAGGAAATGAGGTAAATTACACCAACTCCAATAACAATAATTTGATCAACATGTTGGACATTAAATACGAATCAATCAATGTGATCACTATTAAAGGTGCTAAAGACACATCAATACAATCAAATACGGTGACTCAAAGTCAAGCATAGGTCACGATCAAAGGAGAACAATCCTCATCCAAATAAGTGACATCTTCCAAAATACCAGTTGTGACAATTTCTAAACTAGTAGCTGTAAGACAAATAGTTACGATCCCATCTACAAACTATAACTTGGTAGATCAACTACAAATAACCTCAGCTCAAATTTCTATATTTTAGTTATTAAAGATCTCCTCAGTGCATAGGGAAGTTCTTGAACAAGCCCTACATTCTGAAAATTCTCCAAAAGACATTGATATCGAAAAATTCTAGGCAATGGTTAATCATATTTCAGCTCTACATTACCTATCTTTTTCAGAAGAAGATGACAAATCATTGACTCATCTGCATAACCAACCCCTACACATTGAAGTCTTGATTCACAAATCTCATGTTAGATGTGTATTGATAGATGGAGGCACAAGATTGAACATATGCACTCTCAATCTAATAAAGAAGTTGGTACTTTCAGAATAAAACATTGACTCAAGAAGTATGATAAATATAAAAGCTTATGATGAAGAAGAGAGGTCATCCAAAGGACTCATTATTCTACCAATCAGAATAGGAGAAATTGAATGAAATGTGATCTTTCAAATTCTTGATTTACCATTGGCCTATAACATTTTACTAGGGAGACCTTGGCTACATGAAATGAAAGAAGTACCATCTACGTACCACCAATGCATCAAATTCCCACATAATGGGGTGGAAGTAACAATTCCTACAGATACAAGCTATACTTGCAACAATGTCAAAATAGATAGTATGGTTCCTCATAATAAGGAAGTCCCAAAAGATCCTGAAAGATCTAAAGAAATGGTAATGAGAATATTTGTAAAGACACTAAAACTTGAAGAAACAAGTATGGGAGAGTACAAGCTACACATGACTCCGTCATTAACAAAACTTCCTATGTCTTCAAGATCTTATGGGAAACCTTCCTCATCTTTCACACCTACAACATCAAAAGAACAAGGACATTCATAAAGAAACTGGTATGATTAGAGCCTCTACTTCTCAAGAGGATAAAAACAGAAAATAAAGCAGTCTTGGCTTGGCTCTACAAAGGAGAACCAAAAGAAAAAGAGGTAAAACATGTGGAGATATCCCCAGAAAAGTATGGTAAAGGATATGACCTTTTGAAACAAATGGGATAAAAAGGGAAGGGAGCTTTAGGAGATAAAGGAAAAGGACTTGTTGAACCTATACACATGGAATTCAGAAACACCAAAGACAAAACAGGTTTAGGTTTCAATAACAATTCTAAAAATCTTACTTCAAGAGATTGTCCAATCTTTGATGAAGGAAGTGATGATGAAGAAGAAGAAATAATATTAGAACCATGGACCTATGAGATATTATTGTATATTGGTATAGAGTATCTTGAATATTAAGGAGAAAGATATGTACCTACTTTTGTAGCACAACAAGAGACTCATGTTCCTTTATTATCACAAGCAACTATCCAAGAAGTAGAGGAAACAACATAAGCCTCTCTAGAAGTCCAACTGATAGAAGAAACTCATAAAGAAATACCCCAACAACAATATTTACATCCTAAATGGGGGAAATTGGTCACAATTTCACATGTCTTAGACTTACCTCACTTTGATCTACAAGTGGCTAATAGGGTACATCAAGTAACTATTGTTGAGTTTCTAAAGAGATCTGATGATGAAATAATAGAATCACCATATTATGAATGAGATAACCTGTCTGATGCTACTATGGACATCGAGGTAGATGTGATTCACAAATTTTCATCTCTATTGGAGAGAGGAGAGAGTTCTAACACTTCCCCTAACAATATTGTTGTTCCAAATTTAGATGAGATACCATTGCCTAGGATTTTTATGGTGATACTTGTGTTTTACTAGGTCTAGAGGACATTCAAAGGATACAAGCAATGAGTTCTATTTTGGTGAGAGAAGAAGAAGAAAGCTCAAGTGATGAGTCACTAGAGTTAGGTCTACATACTACTGATAATGACCCTGTTAATGATGATTTGATTCTTGATGATCTAAACGTTGTAGAAGCTAACTTAACAGAACATGTATTGTTAGTTAATAGTTTTGACACTGACGTGATGTTTTCCTTACTAAAATCCAAATCATTATCCTTGATAAATACTGACCTAATTGATTTGACTAATTCAGATCCTACTCCTATCATGAATTTTCCCAATGAATACACTTTGGTCTGTTATCTAAATGCTTGTGAACCTTATCCTTCTTCTACCAATGCAAGGAGTGTGAACATGATAGAGGAGGATATCAAGTTTCTTAGTCACAAATTGAAAAATAAAAAGAAGAAAAGAACTAATGGTGAAAACCATGTTGTGGCAGTATCAGATTCTAAAAAAGTAAAAATAAAATATGTATCTGATGGTGAAAACCTCCCAGAGGTGCCGAAAGATGAGATTATTGATATCCTCCCTGAGCACTTTCAAGAAATATCTTCAGTTTTGATAGAACCAACACAACCGGTTAACTTGGGAACAACATAAGCTCCTCAATTTGTTCACTTAGCACAATCCTTATCAGAAGAGGAAAAGCTACAATTCACTGAGTTCCTGAAAGAGAAAAAGATCAACTTTGCATGGTCTTACACTGATATGCCTAGACTTGATTCTGAATTAATAATGCATCATTTATCTATAGCTCATAGGATCATACCCATGAAAAATAAATTAAGAAAGATGCATCTTCATGTTGCAGTACTGGTAAAAGAAGAGCTAGAAAAACTATTGAAAGATGGATTCATAAGATTCATCTCTTACACAGGATGGATTTATAATGTGGCACCATAATCTAAAATAGATAAATCTATTAGGATTTTCACAGACTTTAGAGACTTAAACAAAGCATGTCCTAAAGATTATTTTCCACTGCCAAACATTGATATGATTATAGATCTAACGATAGGCTATCAGATGTACTCACTCATGGATGGATTCTCAGGCTATAACTAGATTAAGATTTCTCCTGAGCACCAAGAGAAGACAACATTCACATGTGCATGGGGGAAATTTTTCTACAACGTCATCCCATTTGGATTAAAGAATGCTAGTGCTACATAATGACTAGCTATGACAACCATCTTCCATGATATGATACACAAAAACATGGAGGATTATGTGGATGATACCTTAGCCAAATCAAAAACAAGGACTACTCATATTGAAGACCTAAGAAAGATACTAGATCACATGGAACAATTTCAACTTAGGCTTAATCCAAAGAAGTGTGTGCTTGGAGTCCAATCAGGGAAGCTCCTAGGGTTTATTGTATCAGAAAAATAAATTGAGGTGGACCGTGAAAAAGTAAAATTTATAGTAGAAATGTCACCTCCATGCAATATTAGTCAAATGAGGACACTGCAAGGAAGACTTCAATCCATCAGGAGATTTATGTCACAACTAGCGGATAAAGCACAACCTTTTACTAAACTTATTCATAAAGGTGTTACCTTCAACTGGGATGAACATTGTGAAAAAAACTTCAAAGAATTAAAGGATTACTTGGCTACTCCTCCCATTCTCATGACACCTATTCATGGAAAGCCATTATTCCTATATATCTTATCTATGGCTACATCACTGGGAGTATTGCTAGCTCAAGAAGATGAAAATAAAAAGGAAAGAGAAATTCACTATATCAGCAGGACTCTAGTGTCTTATGAACTCAATTACAGTATATCTTAAAAATATTGCTTAGCAGTTGTCTTTACATCACAAAACTTGAGATGTTATATGCTGTCACACACAGTAAAACTTATTGCAAAGATAGATCCTCTTAAATATCTCTCAAGAAAAATAGCATTAAGAGGAAGGCTAGCAAAGTGGGTCCTGATTCTAAGTGAATTTGATATTGAGTATATGGATAGAAGGGCTATTAAAGGACAAGTCCTTGTAGATTAATTAGTTGATTCACCCTTGAAAGATGACGCACCTTTAATAATTTAATTTCCTGATGAAATGATCATGCATTTAACTGAACATCCATGGAAGATGTATTCTAATGGCTCTTTCACACAACAAGGATCTGGATCAGGAGTTCTATTCATTACTCCTCAAGGCTAAGAGATACCCAAAGCATACAAACTAATGTTTCTATGCACAAATAATTTTTTTGAATACGAAGCATTGGTGAATGGTCTTAAACTAGCTATGGAATGGAAGATCATAGAGTTACATGTGTATGGTGTCTCTCAGCTCATTATTAACCAAGTAAATGAAGATTATCAGACTAAAGATGAGAAATTAATACCATATAAACAACTAGTTGAAGACTTGAAAAAGTAATTTATCTTTGTCACATTCCAAAAAATAGCACAAGTAGAAAATAAAGCTGCAGAAGCTATGGCTACACTGGCATCCATGTTACAATTGGAAGAACATCAATTCCTTTATGACTTCTTGGTGGAATAATTATCCTATCCATCTTTTGATACACCTGAGTGCCAAGCAATTTGTGCTTTAAATGCCCAAGACCAATCCCGGTACGCCAAACTCATTACCTATCTTACTGACCAAACCATACCTAATGGCCTATCAAGGAATCAAAAATGAGCCTTAATTAGGAGAGCATTGCATTATGTTCTTATTACTAATAACTTATATAGATGAGGTCTCAATGATACACTTCTTAGGTGTTTATAATATGAAGAGTCAGATCACGCATTAAAAGAGGTTCACAAAGGTGTATGTGGATCGCACTCAAATAGATTTTCACTAGCTAAAAAACTACTAAGAGTTGGTTATTATTGGCCCATGATGGAAAAAGATATTGTTCTACTTTCCAAAACATGTCACAAATGTCAAACACATGGAAATCTCATCCATGCTCTTGCTGGAGAACTCATACCATATATAACACATTGGCCATTTCAGCAATGGGCCTTTGATTTGGTTGGACAAAATTTTCCTAATTCTTCAAGTGGACACAAGTACATCATTATGGCCATTGAGTATTTCACTAAGTGGGTCAAGGTTGTGCCACTAATCAAAGCCACTGGAACATAGGTGGCTATGTTCATCTTGAATTACATTATTTGTAGGTATGGATACCCTCTTCTATTGTAACAGACAATGGGGGTTAGTTTAAAAACCAAGACATCAAAGAAATTTAAACACAGTTTCACATCACTCAGCATTGTTCTTCAATCTATTATCCTCAAGGTAATGGACAAGTTGAGGTATCAAACAAGAACATTCTTAAAATCTTACACAGAACTATAAGTCTGGCAGAGACTGGTATTTGCAACTAAATCTAGCATTATGGGCCTAAAGAACAAGTATTAGAACACCAACTGGAGCCACACCATTTTCTCTAGTCTATGGTGCAGAAGCAGTGTTGCCTATTGAAGTAGAAATTCTATCTTTGCGGGTATCTCTCCAAGCTCTTATTACCGATGAACAATACCGCATTGATAGGGTTAATGCACTAGAACTCCTTGATGAGTGCAGGCAACAATCATTTGATCATCTCAAAGTGTACCAAAAACAAATGTCAAAATGGTAAAATAAAAAGGTCAAACCACAAAAATTTCAAGTGGAGGATCTTGTTCTAAAAGAGAATCCTAAAATCTAGCCGAATAGAGAACAAAAAGGAAAGATTGAACCCAACTGGTTGGGGCCTTATGTCATTATTAAAATTTTTGGGACTAGAGCATATCAATTAGATACATCTGAGGGAGATTTTCTTCCTGATCCCATCAATACTCTATGCTTGAAGCGGTTCTACACTTTATATTGGCTAGCAGAGCTCGTGCAATAAAAATTCTCATAAAATACCAAAAAAATCAGACAATTAATCCTAAAGAAATCCAAAAATAGTGGAAAAAGTCCTTAAAAAGGGTATCCTTGGTGAAAACCTAGAAAACAGGCGCCTTGATACTAACAAAAAAATAAAAAAAAGAGAAAAAAGAATTAAAAAAATTGAAAAAGAGAAAAGTGCCTTGGCGAAAACCTGGCAAACAGGCATCTTGGTAGAAAAAATAAAAAGATTTTCCGAGTGGTGAAAACTTGGCAAACATACATCATTTGTACTTTGTGCTCCATCTATTAATGCATTGATGATACTAATCTTTCATGATTGCACCTGTGTTATTGGTTGACTCTGATTCCTTACAAATTTTATATCCTTGCCTGAGATTGGTCTACAGTTGTGTCTTAGGAATAGTCATTCTACACTGGGGGCATTTTTGCTCGCATGTTCATTTTGTGTCTGCTAGGTTGTCCTAGGTTCCTTGTCTAGGATGGTTTGCCTCTCAAAATAGTATTTCTCAATACTTGCATCAAAATCCCACTATCAAAAACAAAGGTGTTTCTTCAACACCACCTACCTATAACAGACATCATACTAGTGTTTCTCAACACTTTAATCAAACACTTTAAATGTACTAGTATTTATTAACACTTTAATCAACCAGTGTTCCTAAACACTACATTGGATTGGAATTGCTGACAAAGTTAATCTCATATACTCAGACATGAAAAAAATATTGCTTGATTCCAAATTTTGATTGATGAATCTCTATTGTGTTTGAAAAAATGAATCCATAGTATTTCTCAATACTACCTAAACGCATAGAATGATATTGGTTTGATTATGAATCTTTTATACTCCCGTCATGTTTCAAACTAGGGGCATCTAAGTTGTTAATTTTCTTTGATTTATTATCAATTGGTGATTGTTATGTCTTCTGAGTTACTCCATGATGTCTATTCAAAGACAAAGAGTCGCAAGGATAGGCGCATAATGTTTTCTTGGTTTTCTACATATGGTGATTGTTTCAATGATCCTATAAATTTCACCTAACTTGGATGTTTATGGTATGAGCTGCCAACATGAGTGGATAGCCGCATATATATTGATACTAGTTATGTGTAAACTACAATGAGGTTGAACCAATTTCCTTGTCAGTTTCTAAATGATATTCTTAGTAAGGTGTACAACACATTATGTACCCAAGGATATGAATACTGAAGGTCATTGCAGGTCACATATCTTACCTTACACTTAAATAGAACCTGATTTTTAATAGCAAAAGGAGATAACTGACTTGTCATCCTAGCTTATATGCCTTGATGCTTAGGTTTATTTCTAACATTGAATCCAATACACATAGTATTCATACTCTCATGATACTAGTGGGTATTAGTGATAGTTGTACTATCTAGTGATGTCCATTACAAAACTCCCAATGTTGATAAAAATGCTACAATGTATACCAATCAGTGACAGTCCTCAGAGTCTGCATGTAGATGCATTTAGAGATTGCATGATTCATTTTTAAGAATAGTATAAAAAGGACTTGAGCTCAAAATGATTTCCTATTTCATCTGAAATCCAAGTTAATTACATAATCTATATTACTAATCTGACAATGTCGTTTCATATCAATGACATACATTCTGCATTCATAAATTAGAAAGAGAAAATACAAAAACAAAGCATTGCATTTAGTTTTACATCCTAAGTGCATCCATACATATATTTTCATAAATAAAATCTCAAAAATATACATTTGCATATTCATCTAGAATCATCTAACACATTTATATATCAGTAATAAAATCACAGAGCATCAATGATGTCATCACATGAATCTATTCTACCTCATCAAGAGACCAAGAACATAATCACATGTGCATCAATCTAAACATCTATCAAAACAAAGAGAACTCATGAACATATCAAGATCGGGAAAAACTATCTCAGATATATCAATGATGGAATAGATAAAAAATGTACAACAACGTATCAGAATATTAGTATGAATCAGATATACATGTATAAAATTATACAGTACAATGGATGATCTCAGCAGGATCAATATATACAAAATGTCTCAAAATATCGCAAAGTAAAAAATTAGGTCTGATTGCCACCCTCTCCCTAATCTGGAGATGGATGTGGTGCAGGATGAACTAGCGGAGGCATTGCTCCCTCAGACTATTGTGCTACCTGAGAATAAGAAGGATCTCACTGTCCCTCTTGCACTGCAGCATAATATAACCCAAAGTAATACGCAGCACGCTGACCCTGATGTGTCGATGTACAAGATTGTATATCTTTCTATTCTCTCAAGCACTCAAGCTATGCATCTCTATCTACCAATAATGCCTCTAATGTAGTGAATCTAGCCCTGAGCTTCTCACGCTCTCACTGGCACTGAGATAAACTATCACCATCCCTACCAAATCCTCTGTCTGTATCTCTAGGTGGACCCTATCCATTGGGTACCTATCCTGGGGGTCTCTACTCTTGTCTCTATTTCTCTCTCGTAAGAAATGGACCAAGATATCTTTGTGGAGGCACAAACCTAAAACAAGTATGTATTCCCTCTTCGATGTCATTGGCACGCACTACACCACCACCCTTGTCATCTCCACCATCATCTCCATCATTCAGAGGTGGGTGCCTACCAGCTCTCCCTTCATCTCATCCTTTGTCTCTGCCCCCACCTCTTGGATCTCTCTGGGCTCTGCCTCTACCTCTGATAGGTCTATCATCAGCTAGATCATAACCTAAAGGGTCCTCTATACAAGGAACTATCTCATCTGGAGCTGTGAATCTTAGAAATGGATACTGTAACATTTGTGCAAGATACCCATCAGAACAACCTGCATCTGCAATTTCTAGAAGAAGGTCCCATCCCACTGCAACCATTTGGTTGATCTCTAGCTAAGCGGTCTCATATATATTAACCTGGCACCTCATAGTGGCTCCTCATCTCAGATCTAGGCATACTAATACATCTGGACACCTACCCTGTACGTGGCCATACTGTCTCAAAATGCATTTAACCAAGAACCTATCTACAATGTATCTAGTCCAGCCAATCAAATACTTGCTCTAAAAGAAGTATGACATCTACTGCCTATCTGAACCCCACTCCTCATAATCAAGGTATGGACACCACATCACAGTTTTCATGTCATCAAATAAACAATGCCAATACTCAACCTTTCCCAGATGGGGCTATTGAATCAATCCTGAGTACATATACACATATGACTACTTCATTGCTTGCTTCCTATCAACAATCGGTTGTGTCACAGGATATGCTCCTAGACCCAAATTCGCAATACTAAAATCCCTACAGTCATGCTATAGGAATACTGATAAATGATCTCATGAAGCTCTCTATATATATGGGCCAAAATACAACTACCCCAAGTGAATCTACGAGATGATCCAATCATCTTCTCCAGAGTATCTACCCAGCCACACATAAAACTGTATTGTCCTCTATTAGGCATGAGGATTACCCCAATCAATCCAGCTAGATATACTAGTAGTCGATAATAATGATCGCACATATGATCCCAAGTCAAATAATGTTGCACTATAGCCTAATCTCTAAAGAATATCTGTGCCAATGCAATGGATATAGAAGAACATGACTCAAACTTTACATCCCGACCCATAACTAGAATCTGTAAAATAAAACACACATCCTTAGGTGTGACGGTCATCTCACTGGTTGGGAGATGAAAGGTGTTATGCTCTGAATGCCATCTCTTGGCAAGTGCAGTCAATAACCCCTGATTCACCCTGATATCAGGTAAATCTAGAAGAGAAGCTAAGCCTACTTGAGCTAGGAGTTGTTGCTCCAGATCTTTCAATTAACATGATAAAGCAAGAACCTAACCTGGATAGGGACCTCAAATTAAACAACCTTGAATTCAATCTGTCAAAAGAAAGCACATACAGGTTCAATTCAATGTTTTCACTAAGGCAATTAAGCAGAAAAGCTATCAGAGAAGTATTTTTGGTCTTTAGAAGGAGAAAGACAATAAAAAACAAGAAAAACCTAACTCCTAAACTAGAAATGACTCTGTTTTTACAGGTTGCGATCCTTTTTACAGGATGTGATACAATAATTCTGAGATACGAAGGGGCATACAGGAACTAACCCTATTTTAAAAGGATGTGACATGGGATGCGGGGTGTGATCATGTTTCCACAGGACGTGAGAAAGTTAAAAAACTGGATAAACTTTACCTTATGCGACAAAAAAATACCTAACAGGGTGTGATCTCAAATTAATGGGATACGACACGGGATTTTGGAAAAAATAGGATGCTACATGAGATTAACCAGATGTGATCCCTTATGCAGAATGTGATGAAAAATTGAAAGGTAAATAACTATTGCAAAAATCAACAAAAATGAAAACTAAAAAATATGGAAAGGTAGGTTTTTAGGTACTTACTGGGGGTGCATAATCGGTTGGGCGCTGGTGTTGATGGGTGAGCTTGAATCAATGTTTATGCACAGAGACCACCATCTTCTTTGCATAGCTCTGGAATTACTAAAGACAAAAGTGAAAATGAATGGGTAAAAAGTGAATTTTGGGATATATATTGAACTCTTTGAGCTACTTAAGAGCTCCAAAACTCCTCCCAGACTATCAAAATTCAAATTTTTTCCCTTATGATCTATCAAGAATGAAATCAAATGCACAACTGATGTTTTCAAAAGCACAGTACACATTTTGCGACAACTTCCCAAAAATGCAGAATTGTTATACATGTTTTGAAAATGATTCACAAGCTTTACGCAATCCTTTTTCTGAGCTCTCTATCATCAAATAGAACATTATTCATCAAAATCTTGGTCACACATCATTTTATCAGACTCATAACTCATATTTTAACGTAGTTAACTTGGTAAAATTGTGATTTCTCTTAACACACCTTCGCTTCTTCATTTCTTGTAATTGATTATTTCTTGATTCAATCGATCAATTCAACTGATATATCATTCTAAAGAGGGATTTTATTATTTTTCATTTGATTTCATTCCTGAGGAGGCATGTTCACACTTAAATCAATCAAATTCTTGCTAAAAAATCTTTAAAATGACTTTGTCATCAAAAGACTAAGGGCATGGCAGTTTCCCTCGACTAAGTCGGGACTGTTCGATGGAAGGCTTTGGTTCTCACAAGCTTGATATCTTATGTCTACATATTCTCAGATCCTTGTTAAGCTCCTGGTAGCTTTATATTGATGTTCATTTGATCAATTTTAGAGTTAGTATTATCAATTCTCGTTTGACAACCAAGTTCAGAATTGATACCTCAGAGCTCCTAGCAACTTCGTACTGACCTTAGTTCAATCAAGTTCGGCGTCATTATTATCGATTCTCATTCAAAAATCAAGTTCAAAATTGGTATCTTCAAGATCTTTGTTGACCTTTGTTTGATCAAGTTCAAATTCAATACTATTATTCTTAGTTTAATCAAGTGCAAGACTGATCTCATCAGATATTTCATTCAATCAAGTGCGGAATTCTCAAACTTTTTAAAGTCAACACCAAAACTTTCTTTGAATCAATGTGCTGCTTGCACATCAATTCAAAGATAGGAAAATGTAACCACCCTAATTTGGTCTGCTTTGACCATAGACCCTGTTTTCCCTAAGTGTGATCATACCCCTAATTATGTCATGACAATTCTTCAATTAATTGGCATAATTAATTTAAATCAAATTTAATCTCCTAAGTGATCTAATCATTAAATTACATTGATTTCCTTAGCCAATTAAAATCAAATCAAATCAATTAAATAAAAAACAATCAAATACATGGCTAAAGTAATTAATAAAAAGAAATTAAATAAATCATAATTACAACTCCTTATTTGCAAAAGGGAAAGTCAATTCCCTAGCCAATAAGAGTTAAATTGCTTGGATCACCTCACATGGATAAGAAAATATTCAATCTCCACCTCTCTTCAACTTTCAATCCTAACCTCTCATTCCTCAAATTCTTCTATAAATGGAATGAATTTTGAGCTCAATGAGCACCCTAATTTTAGAATTCATTTGCAAACTTATGCTGCTCATATTCTTGGAGATCGTAATGTATTTTAGCTTATATTTCTTATAAATTATCATAATCTTTCATTTGGAGCTTTAAAATGAGCTTTTCTTGAGCATTTTAGCTTAAATTCTTTAAATCTTCCATTCTAAGCATGAATATGCAACTAATTAATGCATAATATAAGGGAAAATTATAGCATTCTTTAAACTCTTCTTAGATAGGGAGCAATAAGTCAATTTTAGTGATTGATATGCATTCTAACTCATATTTTTCATATTATTTCACTAATGCAATGACTTATTAAAGTGTTGTGTTGCAGCTAACAGATCCACAAAATACACACATAATAGGTTTTATCTCTGGTTTTCTTCTTAAATATCTATTTTTTTATGTCTGGTAGCTTGCTATGGTTGTTTAAATTCATTTTTTATCTAAACATTAATATAACTACTTTTAGTTTCTAACAATTCACTCTTTACTGATTTTTATATAGACTCGTATTGAGAGGATCATATCTTTTGTTCCTAAAATTATCTCTTCAATATCTCCGGTGAGACCCTTCTTGATTTGGCTTTTACCAACATATCTGAAATTCAGCCACATCCAATAGTTCATGTTAGAGATATTTCCCCGCACTAATCTGTATTTTGAGGCAATCATCCTTTCAACATTTAGCAACCTTTCTCTCATTGTTCTTCTCAGCTTGTCCTTTGTATTTTCCTCCTCATTGATTCTCAAGGCATCCTTTTGTGTTTTCTTCTAACACCCCCCTTTGTTTAATGAACATAATCTCCTTTCTTATGAATAATAATCAAAATGAAATATTTTCATACCATATTGTTAGAACCATTTAATTTAATCTCTAGAATCAATGTAGGCATGATTAATAAAGAAAGAGATGATCAAATTAACTTAAATAAAGTGAAATACAATGAATATATACTGATCAAGATCAAGAAAAATAAATTTAACTTAATGCAATACACAATTTGAATTGTTAAATAATGATATGAAAAAAAAATTAAATTTTTAGATTAAATGAAGGAACAAATCTTAATTGCTATGAATTAATGAAACAACAATTGAAATTGGTTAGAATTGCTACAAAGAATGTAGGAATGAAGCGATATTAAGAAATATTGAGAAGAAACAAATGTATAAACGTTTAAATTTTTTATTTAAAAAAAATTAAAAGTTTAAAATACTAAGGTAGAAGTGATTAATTTTAAATAAAACTTTGATTAGAGAAAAAAAAAATTAATTATAAATGAAGATGATGGGTAACAATGATTTGATAAACCAAATTGATATATAAAAAGGTTTTATTTAATCAAATGCTAAATAAAAATTATAGGAGTTGAATTAATTTAATCTGATTGATAGTTAAAAGGAACTATTTAAAGTTGAATGAGTCAAAATTTAGTCAAACTAAAAATAAGAATAGATTAATAAACCAGAAATAATTAAGAATGCCTTATATAAGGATATAATGAAGAAGAAATAAACTAACTGTTAATTACCTTGCAGGTATAATGCCTCAGATAGAAATTTGAATAAACTAAGATATAGAATGCTAATTAAAATAACAAATTATACAAAACACAATTAACATAGACTAATTTTTAATAATAATCAAGCACCGGCAGAGCTAACAATTTGACCAACCAATGAAATAAAAATTTTGGCAAAGAGAACTCTAGACGAACAGAGGAATGAAAGCCAAGTGTGAGGACTACCTGCAAGTTCAGAGAATATGACAGATTCAAAATGGAAAAGTAGCGCGGATGCAGAATTAGCTAAACTAAGACAGAAAGAGAATAACATCACACTAATAATATGCAAGGATGCGCAGGGTTAGCAGAGAAAGTGGTTGGCTGCAGGAGAATGGGAAGCATTGCATGAGCTCCAGAGAGAACTGCTCAAGGCTGAGAATAGATGCAAAGAGAGGGAGTTGCGCAATGGTGAAGTTAACACTAGTAGAATTGGCACCTATTTTTGATGAAAATTAGTCAAATTTTCTAGCAAGATTAGTCAAACAATCCACAAATGGTCTTGTCACTATTTTTCTAGTCAAAATTTTGGCACATCATTGTTAAGGTTGAATGTTCTACGCCAACCTTGGTCAAAATTGACATCTGCAATTGGCAAGTTTTTTCATCAAACTTTCGACCAATGTTGGTTGAAATGTTTGGCCCATCCGACCAAGATGCCAAACCCACGACGCTAAATTTTGACACAGAATGGTCGATATGTAGACAATCTTGGTGAGGGTTTCAACCAAAGTTTGTCAAAATTTTGACCAATATGGAATGTTAAATAAACACCTGAAGATAAATATCCAGAGTAATCACCAATGACATCCTGGTTGGTGATTAGTCTAGATATTTATCTTCAGGTGTTACTTTGCATAAATATATATGGTTGTGTATTTTTTTATGTTACTTTACTATTGGCATAATGGTTTATTAGCTTATAAGATCAAAAGATAAGCTACATCAATAACTTAGCTAAAATATTTAAAACCAGTTTCGTAAAGAGATGCAAAATATGTAAAATATTGGTAAGGGATGGCAAGATCAAGGAAGAACTCAAAAGTACAAGACCTAAGGGCCATACCTAATGCCTCAAGGGATCATCATAGATGGCCTTTTCTATGTAACTCGCAAAGACATCATAGTTCAGGTTTAACTTTAAAACCAGTCTTTTAAAGGATGGTAGAAGTGGTATCAAGCCTCTTTATCCAAAGGGTATCAATGGCATTTCTCTATTCACTTTAATCGAGGGTACAAAAGTTTCCTTGCATTGTTTGGGTATAGCACTCAATTTCTATACCAAATCAATGCAGGAAAACCTTCTGCACCCCTTATTTGATTGAAGATAGAGGACATTGATCCCCTTTTGATAAAGAGTCTTCAAGAAAGATAGATGGTATCCTACCATTTCTACCTGAAAAGCATTACCAAGGGAAAAAGAGACCACAATTGTGCCATTGAATTTCTGCCAATCTGGGCCTTCTAACACCATATAGAATGTGCTATGTTTATAGAAGAGATAATTACCTACAACTATATTTCATAAGGAATTTAAAAATAGTTTCGTAAAGAGATGCAAACTATGTAAAATATTGGTAAGGGGTGGCAAGATCAAGGAATAACTCAAAAGTACAAGACCTAAGGGCCAAACCTAATGCCTCGAGGGATCATCATAGATGGCCTTGCCTGTGTAACTCATAGAGACATCATAGTTTAGGTTTAACTTTAAAACCAGTCTTTTAAAGGATGGTAGAAGTGGTATCAAGCCTCTTTATCCAAAGGGTATCAATGGCATTTCTCTCTTCACTGGAATCGAGGGTGCAGAAGTTGCTCTGCATCACTAGGGTATAGCACTCAATTTATATACTAAATCAATGTAGAGAAACCTTCTGCACCCCTTATTAGATTGAAGATAGAGGACATTGATCCCCTTTTGATAAAGAGTCTTCAAGAAAGATAGATGGTATCCTACTGTTTCTACCTGAAAAGCATTACCAAGGGAAAAAGAGACCATAATTGTACCATTGAATTTCTACCCACCTGGGCCTTCTAACACCATATGGAATGTGTTGTTTTTATAGAAGAGATAACTACCTACAACTATATTTCATAAGGCATTTAAAACTACTTTCGTAAAGAGATGCAAACTATGCAAAATATTGGTAAGGGGTGGCAAGATCAAGGAAGAACTCAAAAGTACAAGATCTAAGGGATAGACCTAATGCCTCAGGGTCTCATCATAGATGGCCTTGCCTACATAACTCCTAGAGACATCATAGTTCAGGTTTACCTTTAAAACCAGTCTTTTAAAGGATGGTAGAAGTGGTATCAAGCCTCTTTATCAAAAGGGTATCAATGAAATTTCTCTCTTCACTGGAATCAAGGGTGCAGAAGTTGCTCTACATCATTGGGGTATAGCACTCAATTTCTATACAAAATTGATGTAGAGAAACCTTCTGTACCCCTTATTCGATTGAAGATAGAGGACATTAATCCCCTTGTGATAAAGAGTCTTCAAGAAAGATAGATGGTATCCTACCGCTTCTACCTAAAAAGAATTACCAAGGGAAAATGAGACCACAATTGTACCATTGAATTTCTGCCCATTTGGGCCTTCTAACACCATATGGAATGTATTGTGTTTATAGAAGAGATAACTACCTACAACTATATTTCATAAGGCATTTAAAACTAGTTTTGTAAAGAGATGCAAACTATGTAAAATATTGGTAAATGATGACAAGATCAAGGAAGAACTCAAAAGTACAATACCTAAGGGCCAGACCTAATGCCATAGATGGCCTTGCCTACGTAACTTATAGATACATCATAGTTTATGTTTAACTTTAAAACTATTCTTTTAAAGGATGGTAGAAGTGGTATCAAGCCTCTTTATCCAAAGGGTATCAATGGCATTTCTCTCTTCACTGGAATTGAGGGTGCAGAATTTTCTCTACATCATTTGGGTATGGCACTCAATTTCTATTCTAAATCAATGTAGAGAAACTTTCTTCACCCCTTATTCGATTGAAGATAGAGGACATTGATCCCCTTTCGATAAAGAGTCTTCAAGAAAGATAGATGGTATCCTGCTATTTCTACCTGAAAAGCATTACCAAGGAAAAAAGAGACCATAATTGTACTATTGAAGTTCTACCCATCTGGGCCTTCTAATACCATATGTAAAACATTGGTAAGGTAAAATGTTGTGTTGAAGGTGGTGCCTAATGCTGCTGCAACAATTATAGAAATTAAATTTTGCATCACTGCCTGATGTCATTGAAGTGGCATCAAACTCCACCTTCAACACAATATGATCACTATACAAGTCTGTATGTCTTCTACTTTTAACTTGGGTTGTTTCCATTCTTGTTTTATGAAGTTGGGTGATCCTTGGCAATGTGTCTGGGGTTGAATCCAGTATGCTCCTATATGATCCAGAACCTGCAAGGAAGGAAAAGATGGGGTTAGATCCAAAGGATCTAAGCAATGTATGGCGCCCTATTACTGATCCTCATCTACAATTATGCATGTGCATAATCAAGCCATAGACTTCTGAAAGGAACAAGGATACAATTTACAAAAACCCATCCAAGATATAGAAAATCATAATGAAGTCATAAACAACAAAAAGTTCATGAGTTTATCAAAATATGTCCAACGTATCTACATGAAATTATCAAAAAGTTTTAGTATCTACAATAGACCTCTGTTAATCACATTTATGCATATGGTCCCAACAAAGTAGTGCACAAACTACACAAAGAAGGCATCGCAGAAACATGATTTCTTCTTTCACCATTGAAGCAACTTCGGTGGCATTAGCTACCTCTCGAGCCTTGCACAAGTTGCACTCATTTCCTACATCAAGTATAGATGTAGATGGGGTATATGTAAATGTGGTTTCATTGACCCACCAAAATTATTGTGCAATACAAAATCTACATCAGTTCTTCCTAAAATCATTACTTGTCACATTACGTTTAAACATAAAATATAATTCCATATCCAGACCTTTTCCTATTTGGGCAACCCCAAAATTGACGCCTAGGATTACTTTTTGTGTTTGACATCTTCAACACACAAGGGCCAACACCACATTGACACATAGGCACATTGACCAAAGCCATTGATGCTATATTGATAAATATTGCACTGTCATTCCAACATATCATTTTGTTTAGTTGATTATTTTGTTCATTCATACTAATTATAATTACAATAAAAAGCAACATACTAATGTAGACAACATCTCAAATCAAATTACAAAATGACTATTGTCAATATACAATACAAAACCAAAAATGAGGCAACATCAAATATAAGACCTATATCATCCAATCAGAAATTGGGGGGAGTTTAGGACACACCTTGAATCAACACTTCCATAGACAGACAACCTCAGTAACATGCAGTAAGAATTTTATTAGGAAAAGTTAACCATCAAATGAGACAAACTCAAAAACTAGTCAGTCACAGTCCAATCAGTAATTCTGAAACATTCAGTGAGATTTTTTCCTCAAATAGTTTCATTAGGGAGGAGATGACATTGATGGTGGGCAAGGAACTTCAGTCCAAGAGTGCAGACATAAGCCACTATGAATTTTAACTCTAGCTAATTTACTCTCTTGAAGATAAATATGTTTTTCTTGATAGAGTAAATGAAACTATAATTATATCAGCTCCTCTCAGTTGTAGTGAAATATAATAGAAGGGAAATAGACTCTTTCCTATAAAAAGTGACATTTGGAGTCATTCATGCTTGAAGAAAATGTTATTTCTTTCCAGAACAGTTAGAATGTTTATTCAGAATTTTATTCACTCATTTGAATAGGGGTATTAACTGGTTTATCAAGCTGTAAGCTTAAGGTAGAAAACATAAGAATTTCATTGGCTTGTATGTAGACATACAAGTACGAGGGAAGTACTTAATGTTCACGTCCAAGAGTATGAAACTCTTGGGAAATATTAAAAAATTATGAACAGAAAACTAAAAAATTATGACTCAATTTCATAGAACCAATCAAGGTTCACTGTGTCAAGAAAGCTAGGGTAATTGCCCAAAGTTTGAGAATGCAAGTATGCTCATATAGTGGCTCCTTGTCAGCTCTTGCTTTATTGTTTTACATGAGTTTGAAATTGTCGAATGTCAGAAGACCCAAGTCCAATGATAATGCAATATCAAAAATGGCTAAGATAGACACCAAACATGTAATGATCTACTGTGAATTAGAATTTTATTTATAATTTGAAAATGTAGATCAATATTGCATTTACTCTTAAATTCGATGCAGGTAAAGTTGTGGCATCAAAGAAAGGACTACCAAACCACACAACAATAAGGAAGAAAATTAAAAATATTATATTTTTGGAGTTCTATTCCCTTATAACTCTTTAAACAATTAACAAATAGTAATACAATCCCTTTGGTTTCCCTTCTCTATGACCAACCTAAGTATTAGTTTGACAGGAATCTACAAGATCTATACCCTTGGACATAAAAATTACTCTATGCAATTTCCAGACTATCATATCCATACAATGTTAGAATCAATTCTTGATCCAAGCTCTCCAACTTCCAAACTAATTTTTTGGGGAATGAAATCAGTTATATAAATATCTTGTTGCTTCAATATGCATTTTGCAGCTTATCCCAAGAATTGAGAATCTCTTTCATTACCTTTATCCGAATATGGAAACATGTGATCTTCCTCAAGGGCTATAGATCTCTCTAAATCCAATCTCCTAACTATATCATGGTGCTTTAAAATCTCTCATAGAGGACAAACCAAAAATTCATCTTCAGCCATTACTAGTTAATGCAAATTTGGTGGAAACCCATTTCAATAGGGATTTGACTTGTTAACATCTTAACAGTGCTTGAAAAAATTTTCCAATTAAATCTTTGGTTGTTCCTTGCTCCATCTACAATCAGATAGTTTGTAGTTACAAATTCTTTCCTAAGTTCTGGGAATAAAATTTTTGCATACACCTTCACCACTACATGATTCCTAGCAATCCCTAATTAAACTGGTGATGCAATTTAGAATTGGAATCTTATCTAGTTCCTCCCCAGTCCACCCAAAATTTTATGCTCTTGTTTTGGAGCCTTCTATCCCCATGTATCTTCATTCCCAAATTTATGGCAACATCTCAAATATTCAAAACTTTGAAAGCTAAGCAAATTGGGCATGTCCTTAATAATCATTGACCTTTGCTTCTAGACATGCACCATTGTCTTGTGTCTTTGGGAATTTTGGAATCAATAGGAAACCTAACAATATGCTTTTTAACCTATGATTAGATATATCTTTTAACTACATCTATCACCTCACATGGTTTTTTATATTACTACTGGCTATTTCAAGACCAATGAACTGCATTACACTAGTACTTTTGTTCAATGCAGTATTTTACACCATAAGGTTATATAAGGAAATAACACATAAATAGAAATAGCAGTTGTCATTGATCATTATCACTCAATCTCTAACACCACAAGAAATTTTCATTTCCACTGGAGTGGAATACTGGTGTTATATTCCCCCCACAATGTGAAATTTTCAATTGTTAAAAAAACATAGAAAATAGGACCACACACCACAATAGAAAACAAAACAAGGATTCGCATAGTCATTGGTGATTGATGAGAGGTTGTTGAGTGTCCTCCTTCCTTTGTTTCCTCTTGTCTCTAAACTTGAATTTATTTGGATCACAGTCTTTCCAATCTGTTTCTTCAACCAGTCCCCTTTATGGTGAGTAGTGACACAATACTCAAAACAAAATGAAATTTCACAGTTTCTGCCTTGTGTTTCCTGTGATAGGGCAATGGCCTATAGTAAGCACCATGTTTATAATTTCATCTATCCAAGACTTAAAAATAAAGATCAAACACATCACATCAACTCCTTTAACAATGCTTTGTGTGAGAAAATGACTATTACATATTTAGTCAACAAAAATTTCCTTGAATTTTTCCATTTTCAGTTTGAGACATTTCTATAGTCCTCTAGGGCATCTTCATTCATTGTTTACCCTAGGGCATCTTCATTTGACACAATGTCTTAAAGAGATGTTAGTTCATGGATGTAGACAAAATATCAGAGGCCGACATAAGAAATTTTCTCAAATGTATTTTTTTTACTAGGTAATTATCAAACATTTTGTCTAGCTATGAAGCTCCAATCAAAGTCCTGCAACTTCCAGTGGAAAACCTGAGCTAGTTAATCTTTACTTGAAGGGTGTAGCACATGATTTTTATATCACATCTTTGCCACATTTCTATCTATTTTATGGGCTACTTACCTCATTTGAGAAAGAGAGGTTTCATTCCAGGCCACACATTCACAAGTTTTCCTTAGTCATTGCACTAAAATTCCTCTTTATTTACAAGTCAACTCAAATTGACAAGTTATTTCTCAAGGTATTATTTTGTTAGAGAAAAAGGTAAAATGAAATTAAGGGGTAGAAACTTGAAACATTTTCCATTAACAAGTTATGGTGAAACATTAAAAAAAAGAAAAGAGTGAAGCTAGAAACTTCCTAATTTAAGGAACCTACCATAGTCCTCGAAGTTTCAAGTTTCAATTGACAATAGAAAATATCTGACCAGGATAGTGTACATCTATGACTTGTGTCCCTTCAATCTTGTCAGATGGTTTGATGTGCATATTTATCATACTACGATCATTAAAATTTCTAATATTGATACTTATATAGAAAAAAACCCCATTTTGATTGGCAAATAACTCTAAACAATATCAAAACCTTAAAAATCTTAAGTTGTGTATGTGTATTCAATTGGATATTTCAAAATGATGTGATCTAACATGGTGACTAAAACTACAGATGAGCCTCAAGGGATAATAATAACTTATATTTTTTAGAAACAAAATCATTTTCAAAACAAAACAACATTGGTAATATATTCTCTCAAAGAAAATCCACCAAAATATTCTTTACATTGTAGAATAGATACTCAAGAATAAAACATAACATGAAAGTAATTGCACAACACTTCATAAAAAAAGGAATTCAAAAAATCCCTGTCCACTTACAGCTGAAGAGAATTTAACTTTGATAAAATTATCATCTCCCATGCAAAATTAATAGGTTTAAGCAACCCATTTGGAGATGGGGATGAATATTTTAAAGCATACTATCTGGCAGAGTTAATAAAGAATTTTAGTGCTTGTTTCTCAATGTACACACAAACTGTACAAGGGATAACCCATTAGCTACAAATAAATCTTCTTCCAATGAAATTGCAAGCCACCGCCAAACATAGAAAGGAACACCATTAGGTTTTCATAGTTAAATACTTCATAGCATTAGAAAATCTGCTTTAATTTACCACTTGTAAAATTTTGTATGTACCACAAGCACTTTCAATGTAGTAATAGAACCATTTTTTTGTTCAAGGATACACAAAATCCAAAGGTTTCTTGGAGATCATAGATATCCCTAGTTTAATATATTTGTTTATGCTCCCTTATTCCTACTCTTGATATGTAATGTGGACCTCTTAAATGACCAAAGAAGAACACCTTCCTACCAGAAGTACTGAAATAAAACAGACCATTCTACAAGGATTCACAGTAATAGACAACCACATGCCATTTAACACAGTGATAGTTATTATATTTATGTTAAAATAAATGCTTGAAATGTGTTATAGAGAGATATTCATGACTATTATAAAAAACCATGATGCATAAAATAGAGAGCATGATTGATTATTGAAGAGAAGAAGGAATAGTAAGAAAAGTTATTGAATGCAACACCAAAACAATATGACATCAAACATGAAAGAGGAAGACATTACTATTTTACTATCAAGAACATAGGACACCACTGTGATGAGGGCTATAGAATAGTGTTATCGATTGTTGTTGTGAAAATGATGAGTTACCATGGCTATCATGGAAGACTAGTACTATGCAAAATTTTCATAGAGATTAGGTCCATGTTTTCGAAAGTAAACATGTCATGAAGAGACATATCTTCAAGTTTAAAATTAGTGAGATGAGTTTAAAGTATCATATTGTGACCAATGGAAGTGAATGCATTGAAAATGGTGTTTAAGAGCAATTTGGAGTCAGGAAAACATTGAGGACAATTATATTAAGTAGAGAAGGGTCATTGTTATTCAAAAGTAGTGGGGTAAATTCTAATTCACAGTAGATCATTACATGTTTGGTGTCTATCTTAGCCATTTTTAATATTTACATTTTCTTACTTTTTGGCTAATTGTATATACAAGTATTTATTTTTAAAAAACACAAAATTGATCTAAAGGAGGGAGCTATAGTTTCACAACAAGAATGAGAGAGGAATCAGTTACCTATTCATGCAATAGAGAGGTTATTTCAACAGGAGCAGCATTTTGAATTCAGTTTAAAAGAACTGGCAGAAGCTACGAACAATTTTCATGAAAATGAGAAGCTTGGACAAGGTGGTTTTGGAACCATATACAAGGTGAACCTCTAGTCCCTAAAAGACATAGTGTTTCCATGGATTAAGAAATATTTTTAAATAGACATAGAGAAGTCTTATTTTGTTTTCATCTTTCAGGGAAGAACAAAATATGGAAAGGAAATAGCAGTGAAAAAATTGTCTGCGCAGTCAACACAAGGTAATGAACAGTTTATGAAAGAAGTGAAACTTGTGGCCAATGTTAAGCATCGAAACCTTGTGAAACTATTGGGATGTTGTGCTGAGGGAGATGAAAGTTTGATTTTTTATGATTTTTTTCCCAACAAGAGCCTTGACACCTTCCTCTTCGGTAAGTTGCACTTGGTTTTGTGATCATTCCCTTTCTCATCGAGATTTTTAGTATTCCAACGTTGTTTGGAAGGCATGATAGTCTAAGAATTGGGATTGCAAATCCAAAAAAATTTAGACTGTTAGATTGGCAAAAACATTATAACATTATCCTTGGGATTGCCCGTGGGCTTCTTTATCTTCACAAGGATTCAACGATGAAAATTATTCACAGAGCTATTAAACTAAACAATATTTACCAGTGGGATTGGCCTCCGTACAACAAGGTAATAAGTCTGTTAAGATTCCTTTTTGTAGCAATTTACTTGTATTGTTATGGTGATGTCCATTAGGAAACCCTAGCTACATTACAAACCTAGCTAGGAAACCCTAATACTGAGAATGTAATGTTGTGTATACCAGTATTAGGACAATGCACAACGCTCATGAAGCCCTTCCTCCCTAACACTAAGAATGAAATGTTGTGTATATGTGTATACCATTAGGAAACCCTATCTACATTACAAATCTAGCTAGGAAACCCTAACACTGAGAATGTAATGTCATGCATACCAGTATTAGGAAATCTAGCTACATACCAGTATTAGGATGATGCACAATGTTCATGAAGCCCTTCCAGTATTCAAACAATGCACAATGCTCATGAAGCCCTTCCTCCCGCCCATGATCTAGCTAAGACAGAATGAAGTAAGTTTGATCACTTTTCCTTTTTTTTTGTTTATATCTTGATTTGGTTGAAATTTTGACAATAAAATTAACTAAAGTCAAAATTCTGACCTTTTCGGGACATAAACCAAAAAAAAAGTGAACATCACAAGCCAAAATGGCCTTTGGTAAAAAATAAGGTCAGAGGCCCAAATGTATTAGTGTAAGGTTGCACTCAGTGTTATGAAAAGTTGTGTAGAATGCTAGGAATAAAAGAACAAACAACAAAAAAACAACATATAAATCAATACAACTATAGACTAGCCCCAAACCACAAAATTCTACAGACCGAATTTACCAAGAACACTTGTGTGAGGGGATGTTCCGCTAAGAAAATCAAGGGAGAGTTTTAAAAAAATTGCAGAAATAATGGAAATTGAGGGATAAATAAGAAGGCTGCGTGAGCAGCATAGAACCAAGGGGCAGCATTAGAGGGAAGAAAGAGAAGAAGGGGCGTAGGACAAAGTGTTGCGAGAGAGAGGAAAGAGACACAAATAAAATGCAGCAAGGGTTGCGCTAGAAGAAAGCATGCAGAGAGCAAAAGGAGAGAGAAAGGGGCTGCAAGGGGAGAGATGGAAGCGTAAGACAGAGATCAAACCTAAATGAAATACTTTCTTTAGAGAATTTGTAAATATAATTTTTTTTTATTATGAATACAAACAAATTTATGATAAAATTTAGTGTATATCCAAATCTGGCTAATAAAAAGAAATCCTTGGTATGAAAATTTCTAGAGATAGGCATAATTTTTTTTTTACTGTATCTCAGACTGATTATGTTGAAAAGGTGTTGTAGATATTCTCCATGGAGCATGCAAAAGCTGTCAGTACACCTTTTCCTAGTCATCTAAAATTGTAGATACCAAATCCATTTAAAAATCCCAATGGACACCAGAACAAACAACCAAAAGAGGAAGATAATATTGATAAGTTTATGAGTGTAGTAAAGGATTTAAGTTACTGAGTGGCTAAAGGTGAGAAGAGTATGCCTCATGATAGGAAAGGATATCAAAGACATGATAGGCCTATGAGGTTACATAACAAACCTTAACATACCAATTGGAATGAAGGTAAACCAACTCATGATTGTCAAAAGATGTTAACTAATAAGGATACCCCAAATCCATTGAAGATACCAAGTGAAAATGTTGTTGAAGATACTCCTTGGTGTATGACATGTCAATCACTACACTCTCCTTGGAATTGTGTTGTTTCTCAGTCCATTCAAGAAACAAAGGGGTTATATAATGAACATGAAAAGAATAAAGAAGAATATCCAAAGATAAATATGTTTTTCTATTAGATCATATGAAGTTCTGGACTATGATTCTTCTGAAGATGTGGGGAATGAATATAGTGTTGAAAATTAGGGATTTTAAAAAAATGTATTAGAAATAGGTTTTCTTAGACTGAGAGGATGATGAATATGCAAGAATAAATGTTGTAAATTCTAGTGCCAAATATATTTTGTTGAGGAGACCTAATGAAGAAGAGACGAGATGTATCACAATAGATACAGTTAACCAAGACAAGAGTATTTACAATTTGAGAAACAAAGTGGCTAATCCAGACCAAGGAAGGCATAAAAATCAATTTATAAAGGAACAAACAGTTTTCCCAAATCGACTTGAGGTGGTTAATAAGAATGAAGACAACGGCAGGGCATCCAAAAAGTAAAAAGTCCAATTTAGTGTACCAAATGTTGAGTCAAAAGTTGATAGTGGAGAAAAGGAATCAAAGATGGAAAATACAACTAAGATCTATATCCCAAAGGAAAAAGATAAACCTATTAAGGCTGATGTGAATAAGATAAATCCCCAAACATGTGCCAAGTATCCCAACATTTGACACAACTCAAAGTTTGTCACAAATGAAAGTTTTAGTTCCTTTATTGGAAATGATGAAGATTGAAGAAAATCATAGTGAAATTATGTCATTGTTTTAAATTTATTAAAGGCACCAATATGTGGTCATAGGAATACAAAAAGTGCTATTAAAATAGAAGAGATAAACACCTTTGAAGTTTATGTAGGAAACAAAATAACTACGAATTCATCTCAAGTGGATCCCTTTTATGTCACAATTTGTTAATAATTTGATTAGAAATTGCATGATAGATTCAAGAGTAGCAAAAATGTAATGCCCTTTGGTGTGATGAAATAATTAGGCATGTGGGTGGACACAAGATATGCAAAGTTATATGTCATGGATAATAGGGAGATACCATTCATTGAAACAATGAGAGATGTTGAAGTGAAGATTGTTTCTTTCCTTGAGGCTATGTACAAAATAGAGATCATGGTTGTTGTCATCCCACCAAAATATGGGATGTTGCTATCAAGACATTGGATTGTTGCTGTTGGAGGTAATGTACAGTTGGATTTTCATGTGCTAAAATTTTATTTAATGGTAAAGAAGTTAAGTTGTTTAGAGAAACAAGGGCCCCTATAGTTGTAGAGAAATTTGATCCAAATGATATGACATTCTTTTGTGACATAGATATAGGGAGTTTTAGATTTGAAAAAGTAGAGCCATTGTTGAAGAGTACAGATCCAATTCTCAAAGAAATTGAAAAGGATAAATTGGGATATGGTAAATTTTATTTGATGGTGCATGTTATAGGGAATGATCAAGTGCTGAATTATTGTTCATTTCACCTTTTTGTAGAACATTTAAGTATTTTTTCATGTTTACTCGTGAATTTAAAAATAACATTGCTAAATATGAACCCTTGCCTTTAGGTTTGGAAATTGTTGTGAAACATGAAATTAAAATACTAAAAGTTTTTGGGGATTTTAAATTAGTTGTTTCATAGATTAGGTTAAGGTATGTCTCAAAGAATAATATATTAAAATAGAATAAGCATGTAGTGTGGGATTGGATTGTGTTTGTGATGATTTTTCTATTGAATGGTTGGATAGATCCACGAGCAAAATAGTAAAATTCTTAGAAAATATTTCTTTGAAAAGTGATGATGAAGCTTTGGTTGGGATCACACAGGTATAAGTAAAAGGTAGATTCTACATACCGGATAATATTTACAATTGGCAAGTATTTGAGGATGATTATGACATCCTCAAATTCATTCAATGCACCTATCAATATGAAGCACATGAAATTTATTTTAATGTATTTTTGGAGGTGGTGGATGGAAAGGAAACAATATTTGGGAATGAGGAAGTACAAATTTAAAAAAAAAAAAGATTCCAAAAGGTATAGTTGCACTAGAAAGACTATTTGATGTGAATGATAGAAGTTCTCATAATGAAACTTCAATGCAAAAGGAAAAATTAGAGGAGGTAAATTTGGGGACTGAGACATCTTCGAAGATGGTTACTATTAGAAAGAAGATAAGTCCTAACATTAGAACAATGATCATAAAATTGTTAAGAAAGTATAAACATGTTTTTGCATGTTCTTATGCAAACCTACAGGCTTATAGAGAATATCTCTTTTAGCTTAACATTCTATTAAAACTAGATGCAAATCCTTTCAGAAAGAAGAAAAGGCCCATTAATCCTACATTAGATTTGAAGATGCAATATGAATTGATGAATCTTAGAGATGGGGGGATAATTAAGACAATAAGGAATTCATCTTGGGCTTGAAACTTGGTGCCAGTAAGGAATAAAAATGAAGATATTAGATTGTGTGTTGAATTTACAAATATAAATGTATCTTCATTGAAAGACAATTATTCATTCCCAAATATGGATGCAATGCTTCAATGACTTACTGGGTATGAATTATTCTCTATAATGGATGGATTCTTAGGATATAAATAGGTGAATGTCAAGGAGTCAGAGAAGTACAAGACATATTTTATCACTCCTTGGGGAACATACATGTATGTGAGGATTCTATTTGGACTCACCAATGCTAGGAAACATTTCAGAGAGGAAAGGATGTTTCATTTATTGATCTGATTAACATAATTATTGTGATATACCAAAATGTTTTAATTGTGTACTCGAAGAAAGTAAAAGGATATTGTTCACATTTGGAGAAAGTTTCTAGTAAATCCTTAGGGTATGATATCTCTTTGAGCCTAAAGAAATGCCAATTTTCTTTAACTGAAGGAAAATTGTTAGGCCACATTGTCTCTAAGGAAGGGGTGAGGCTTGACCTTGATAGGGTAGCTTCCATTAATAAGATCCCAATTCATAAAATAGTTAAGGCCATCCAATAATTCTTTGGTCAAATTAGTTTTTTTAGGAGGGTTATTTCCAATTCTGTAGAAATTGTCAAACCCATTGCTAGGATGTTGAAAAAGGGGGCTAAAATTGATTGGAATCCTGAAGCACTTGAAGCTTTTGTAGATATCAAAAGAGAAATTAAAGAAGAACCATTATTAAAGTCTCTTGATTACAATAAACCATTTCAATTTTTCTCATTTTCCTCAATTCATACAATTGCAATAGTCATCCTTTATAATAATGAGGACAACTTTAAAAAACCTATTTCATTTTTAGTAAGATACTTTAGGAAGATGAATTGAAGTATGAAATAGCAGAGAAGTAGGCTAATGCTCTGGTCAAATAAGTGAAAGCTTTTAGACCATATATAGTAGGTACAAGGGTTATTGATTATGTACCTAATACTATAGTGAAGGATATTTTTTCTTAATTTGAGGTGACTGGCCAAAGATGTAGATGCATCAAAAAGATTCAAGAGTTCAAAATTGAGATACAAATCACCAAATTGGTTAGAGGTCAAGGTTTAGAAAGTTTAATGGATGAAAAATATATAGAAACAATCCAAGTAAATAATATGTAAGTAGAATACAATATGGTGACGAGGGTTGAAAGAAAATCCCGGTATACTAACGTTGTCTAATTTTTGAAGCACATGAAATGCCTTGAAGATATGACTAATAGCTAAAGAATAACACTAAAGTTACAAGCCCGAAGGTATGCTTGGATTGAGGGTGATTTGTTTTGGATAAATAGAGATTATGTATTATTTCTTTGATTAGATAAATATTAAGCTCAACAAGTTTTAAAATAAATGCATGAGGAAGTCTATAGAGGCTATTTCTCATAAGATGCTTAGAGAAGGGTACTACTGGCCTATCCTATTGGCAGATACACATGATTAGGTAAGAAAGCATGAGTCTTGTTAGAATTTTTATAGGAAGTTGAAATATGTAGGAACACTTCCTCTTAGGCCTATGTAGATTGAGGCCCCTTTTTTCAGTGGGATATTGATTTTATTGGTGAGATTAGTGACAAGTCTATTGCAAGGAATAGATGGATATTGGTGGAAAAAAATTATTTCACTAAGTGGGTAGAAGCTATTCATCCCAATAAAGCTACTATGATTGTTATAATTTTTCTCCTTGATAATATATTGACTAGGTTTGGTATCTATGTCAAACTAGTTGTGGATAGTTTAATATGTGTTTTAGGTTTTATAAATTGATGGAGTTTTATGAGTCTTATGGGATTGTGATTTCTTTATCATCCCCTTACCATCCTCAAGGAAATGAACAAGTTGAGTCTAGTAACAAGATTTTGATGAAGATAATAAAAATGACTTCAAAAAAATACAAGAGGGAATGGGATTCAAAACTTAGAATTGCATATTGGGCTAATAAAGTTACAATAAGAAAGGATACATACAAGTCTCCTTTTGAGTTGGTGTATGGGTCTTAAGAAAGAATGCCTTTGAGGAATTTACTCCCTATTTAATAATTTATTTAGGAAGAGGACAGTGACATATTTGAGCCAATGGAAGAAATAATTATGAATTTTTTTAATTTAGATGAGTTTAGGAATGAGTCATAGAATACAAATGCTAAGATACAACAACAAGAAAAATACCTATTTGACAAGAGGGCTATAGAAAGAGAATTTAAAGAGAGGTATATGGTTTTGAGGTGGAATGAAAGAAGTCAAGAGAAGAGAAAACGTGGAAAATTTGAGTCACTATGGCTTGGCCCCTGCACAATTATAAAGAAGAATGGTGAGGATTCCTATTTCTTGAAAAGTACAAATATTGGGGTCATGGAGTTTCCAGTGCATTAACAATTTCTCAAAAGGCTCTTTGATTGGAATTTTATACATGCATAGTAGGTTAGTGTACATTTATAAATAGGTGTGTATAGTTTGTTCCATGTTAGTTGTCATAGGTATGCACCCCAGAGATATTTGAGCCCTCATACTGGTCTACAACAAGCTATGCCCAACTAGAGCCACTATTAGTGCTATGTTTGATTGTTAAGAATGGATTAGGGTTTTATGTCTAAATCCTAGGTTAAAAAATGTTCAATGTTTCCTTGGGTGGGATTTTTTTTTATTTTCATGTGGTGACTATTATATCCAGTAAGTGTTCCTTAAGTTCTTATGATAGAGGGTTTCGTGTCATCAATTTAACATTCTATTGTTTTTAGATTCATCTAATAAATGGTTAGTTTCCTTATGTCAAATTTAGTGCATGTTAGGTTATTTGGTATTTATTTTTGTTGGTATTTTATGACCTTGTATTTTATCCCCACTCTCATGATGACCTAAGGGCTCAATGTTAAATGCACGTCCTAAGTTGTTTTTAGATTGCATCATGTCAACAACTCATTGAGATTCATTTATTGTTTGAACAACGTTATGAGTCATGTTATTGCATCTTAGTTGGAACCTAAATAATTTGTGAATAGTATCATGTACTCTTTTTAGATCCTTTCAAAGGTTTCAACAAAGTTATGAGCTATTTTTGGCTTACAGGGTGTCATAAAAGTGACACAGTCAGAAGCTCATTGGGATCTTCCATATCTCTCAATGAGTGGACAAGCATAGAATAGAACATCTATTAACTAGAGGAATAAAGATCATCAATATTATAGGCTTTTTGAAGTTCCTCAGGGGTTTCAACAAGAAAATGAGTGATCTATAGAAATAAATTTGGAGTAGATTGAATGAGTGGTGGACACGTATGCAAGCTGGTTAAATACTAAAGCATTTAGAAGCTCATTGAAATCTTCAAAAAATTTCAAAAAGCTCAAAAGTGTGAAAGATAAAGGTAGCTAGGATTCATTGAGATCACACATGGCCACACATTTTAACAAAGGGTACTCTGGCACTCATTGGGATGATATTTTTAAATTTGTTTCAACGAGTTGTTGAGTGAAAAGAAAAGAAGAAAAGGTGTCGCAAGGGGCTTCCACACTAGTGGATGCTTTAAAGGTGAAAATGCACTTGGAAATTCTTGATGGTGAAACACAAAGATATTTTTGTGGATTTTTGCAATGTGATGATTGGTCAATTGTGATGGTTCATTCCTTAGAAAAATCCTGATTAATTCTAGCGAGGTCAAGTGGGTGAAATGAGCTCGATCAAATGTATTTAGTCACTAATTTCTTTTGATCGAATGTGAAGATTTAAAATTGAAGAGTTGACTATTGTGAACCATATAATCTCACACAAAAATATATTAATGGTGAACAAAAGATCAATAAAGGCATAATTCAATAATCTATTTTTCAATTTTGAAGAAAAGAGTGTGAGTTAAAGCTATAGACAAAAAATTGAGATTGTAGCACTAATTTGAAAAAGTTGTGAGCAATTCTATTTGGAAAATTTGAGCAATAATTTGGAATTCCTCTCTTCTTCTGTAACTAATTTTTATATCTAGAGGGGTAGGGAAAAAGATTTCAAACCCTAGTTAGAGGTTTTGGGAAAGTTATTAGGGTTACTTGTGAATTTCAAATCTATGTCAACTTCATCCAAAGCCTTAGCCTCAGAGGGCCCCAAAGAAAAAATATAGAAGGAGAAGAACCTCTGGGATGAACTAATTGTCCAGTTTCCTAGGTCATCCCATAGATCCAAGTTAACTAATTCCCCTAAATTCCAATAAAATTTAGAGTAGTTGTAGAGAGAGTTATATGAGCATAAGAGACCACAATATCTTAAGGTATTTTCTTTTGAACTTTGAAAAGGATGAACTAGAGTGCAACCTTTGGAGGTTGAGATTATCTAGGTTAGTTGTATCGAATGTTTTTGTCAATGTAGAGTTGATTAGGTTATTGGAAAAATGTTCTAATCCTCAAACCAAATTCAACATGTCAATTAATAGGTGTCTAATTGTAACCACCCTAATTTGGTCTTCTCTGACCAGAGACCCTATTTTCCCTAAGTGTGATCATACCCCTAATTATGTCAAGACAATTCTTTAATTAATTGGCATAATTCATTTAAATCAAATTTAATTTCCTAAAATCAAAGTGATCTTATCACTAATTTACATTAATTGCCTTAGCCAATTAAATCAAATCAAATCAATTAAATCAAAAGAATTAAATACATGGCTAAGGTAATTAATTAAAAGGAATTAAATAAATTCCCTAATTACAACTCCTCGCTTGGAATATGGAAAGTCAATCCATTAACCAATGAGAGTTAAATCACCTGGATCACCTCACATGGATCACCAAGGATTCAATCTCCACCTCTCTTCACAATTCAATCTTGACCTCTCATTCCTCAAATTCTTCTATAAAAGGAATGAATTTTGAGCTCAATGGGCCCATAATATTAGAATTTGAAAGCATCCTTATGCTTCCCTTAATTTTAGAATTTTATTTGCAAAATTATGTTGTCCTAATTTCTTAATGCATTTTAGCTCAAATTCTTAGAATTGTTATAATCTTTCATTTGGAGCACCTAAAAAGAACTTTGCATTACAATTTAGCTTGCATTCTTAAAATATTCCATTTGAAGCATGAATGTGTCACTGATTTATGCATAATCTGAGGGAAAATTATTGCACATTTTATACTCTTCTTAGATAGGGAGCAATATGTCAATTTAGTGATGTATATGTGTTTTTCCTTTGTTATTTCATGTTTATCTCACTAATGCAGTGACATATTGAAGTGTTGTGTTGCAGCTTGCAGGTCCACAAAATACACACACATTTCTAGCACCTACCGTGGGGCAAATCCTTGGATTTCTCCTTACTTCTAACTTTTTTTTGCTAATTTGTGTTCTTTGTTTTTAGATCCAGAGTCACATTTAGTTTCCAAAGCTCACATTCAGGAAAGATCATCACATTCGGGAAAGATCATCGCATCCAATAGATCCTGAATCGCATCCAGGGAAAGCTTGCATCAGGTAATTCCTGCATCGCCTTTAGTGTAAAGGCTCGCATTCAGGAAAGTTAATCACATCCAAGAATTCTAGGATCGCATCTCGTAAAGGCAGTAACATTTGGTTGGTTGAGTTGCAAATTTGAAAGTCTAACCACTAATATTCTAACCATGCATGTTTCTATGTTTTGAACAACCTAACATTTGTTTGCAGGTTGTTTTCAGAGGCTTTTTTTTGTGAAAAAGTTGGAAATAAACTACTAACTTGTGGGTTGCAGGTTGCCAAATCGCTCAACTTGACTTTTATTTTGCTAAATTTTCAAACTTAAGAACACTTTCCATCATTTGGTAAATTGACCATAGGATTATGCTCTTTTCCTTTAAGGAAAATTAGAAACTCAAAATCCAATTTAAAACTTGATGAGAATTTAAGGAAATGAACAAGAAAACAAATTTTCAAAAGTTTGAGAGTAATTAAACAAGCTATTCATTAATATTGTGGAAAATTGAACCAACAAATTTTCTAATTTTTGGATAGTAATTGAACAAGAAAATTACGAAATTTGTGGGAAAATGAACAAAGAAAATTTTCTAATTTTTGGAGAGTAATTGAACAAGAAAATCATCTTAAATTGGGGAAATTGAACAAGACAAAATTTTCTTTCATATGCTTTGTTCTTGTTGGAATAGTCCCAAGGGATAACTGAGAGGGGGAGGGTGAATCAGTTATCAACAAGTTTAATTCTTTCTTTGAATTAATTACAGAATATCACTAAGCACATACACATTTAAGATAACACAAAATAGAACACCACAATTTTGGTTATGAGGAAACCAAACTAGGTAAAAACCCTAGTGGGAATTAGCACCCACAAAGAACTATACTTGAGTATAATAATCCCTGTTAGAAGATCTTACAACCCTATTAGGAGTTGTTATTTATAATTCAATAAGTATAGTGACTTGGTTAAGGGTCAAACCCTGTTAGGAGTCTTTTACAAATAACCCTATTAGGGGTGAGGACTCACTGTCCAAAAGCTCACTTCTGAAATGATGAAGGCAGCAACCTTCAGTAAAATAGATATACACTATATCTGATAATGAACTGTTTGAGTAGACCTTGTGTCTTGATTAGTTCCAATATATTGTATACACTCACTTCTTCTTCACATAGATCTTTGACTAATGAATACAATGGCTTTAGTATCCCAAAATAATCAGCATTATGTTCTATCCTTTTTCTGTCTCTTTTCTTGTCATTCATACTTGGTGATCTTCAAATGATCTACTATAAGTATATTATACAAAAGATATGATCTTTGTTAGCTTTAGAAATCCCTTCAATGCTTCTCTAGTCAGCCAAACCAAGCATGCAACATAATTAGAACTGCACAACTCAAACTGAATAGACGCATCACTTCACATAGTCAGCTCCACCAAAATTACCCAAACATCATACTTCGGATGAAACATGATTAGCGCCTTTGCTTAATTTTCTTTGACTCATAACTAAAAATGAATTTGAACATGCATATCCCATAGATAGACGCAACTAAAGAATCAATAGAATTACTATCAGCTTTCTGAAAACAATCTTCTAAAATTATGGTTGGTAAACAGAGTAACATAACTCAACTGTTACTGAACATCTAAATCTGCATGTATGTACATGGTATAGTAACTATGTCTGAAACATAAAAATAATTGCGCAAGGCTTCCACATATCCATACTAAAAGGTGAATACAGTTCACTATTGTATACTAGATGTTGTCATCAATGACAAACATACAGTCAACTATTTGCATAAAGGAAAATCTCCAACAATCTCCCCTTTTGATATTGATGGCAACATATGATTAAAAACACCATCAATCCAAAAGTGTCTCCTTTCTTTTTACAATCTTCTCAATGTCCTCATCAAAGGTTCCTCTTCACTGCTACAGCTCCTCTGACTGTGTTTTTTATTTTCATGACTATACACTCCCCCAGAGTATATGCTCCCCCTTACTATATAATCCTCATTTGACATCAATGGCAAAGGATGCCAAATACAAATAAGCATAGGTACTACTCTAGAAGTAGAGTAGTCAACCACTCATCAGTCACAAAGGACTGATGTATTTTCTGTGAGTTCTAATCAGACTCAGGAAAGGGAATTACTCCCAGCTTCTTCCTAAGATACTCAAAAGTATCTTTTGATAATGGTTTCATGAATATGTCTGCCAACTGATCTTTGGTGCGCACATAATCCAACTTCACTTCTCTTTCTACAACTTTGTCTCTTAGAAAGTGATATTTTATTTCTATGTGTTTTGTCTTTGTGTGCATCAAAGGGTTTTTTGACATATTAATAGTGCTAGTGTTGTCACAATGGATGACAATGGGATAATCAATCTGAGTTCCAATGTCTTTAATAATCTGTTTGATCCAAGCCATTGTTGAACAATTCAATGCGGCTGCTACATACTCAGCTTCTGATGTTGACTGAGAAAGATAGTTTTTCTTCTTACTTGTCCAAGTAACCAACCTATCTCCAAGAAATAATTCTCCTCCTGAGGTACTCTTTCTATCATCAATGCAACCTGCCCAATATGCATCTATGTACACATGAAGTTCTACATTTTCTAAGTTAGGATACCATAAACCATAGTCTATATTTCCCTTTAAGTATCTAAATTTTCTTTTTATTTCCATTAGGTGATTATTTTTAGGTTCAACTGCAAATATCCCAACAATGCCATTTGCATTAGATATATCTGGTTTAGATTGAGTGAGATATATGAGTTTTCCAATCATGGATTTGTAAAGTGTTTTGTCAACTTCTGTGGAATCATCATTTTTAGAAAGCTTGCTTCATGTTATCATAGGAGTGCTTACTGGCTTGCAGTCTTCCATCTTGAATGTCTTCAATATCTCTTTTACATATTTAGACTGATTTATGAATATACCTCTATTTTCCTACTTTACATTTAATCCCTAAAAGTATTTTATAGGTCCAATCATGCTCATTTCAAATTCACTCTGCATCTCTTTTGCAAATTTGGCACTAATCTTGTCATTACCTCCAAAAATAATGTCATCAACAAAGATAGCAACAAGTAGTAAACATTTAGGTGTCTCTCTGATGAATAAGTTGCAATCTTCTACTCCCTTTTTTAGTCCAATATTTGTTAAGTAGCCATCAAGTCTCTCATACCATGCTCTAGGGGCTTGTTTAAGTCCATAGAGGCCTTTCTTTAGTCTGCATACCATGTCTAGTTTGTCTTAAAGTTTGAATCCTTCTGGTTGTTCTATGTATACTTCTTCCTTCAAGTCACCATTCAGGAAAGTTGACTTGACATCCATCTGATATACTTTGAAGTTCTTGAATGTTGCATAGGCTAAAAATAAGTTTATAGCTTCCAGTCTTCTCACAGGTGCAAATGTATCAGAATAGTCAATTCCTTCTCTTTTCACATATCCTTTACATACCAATCTTTCTTTATTTCTTATCACTGTCCTATCTTCATTAAATTTTTTTTTGAATATACTCTTAGTTCCAATCACGTTCTTGTCACAAGGTCTAGGGACCAATTCCCATGTGTCATTCTTCATTATTTGATCTAATTCTTCTTGCATTTCACTTTTCTAATCTAAATCATTACACACATCTTCAACACTTAAGGGTTCAATCTATGAAAGTAAGCATACCTCTTCATCAACGGTTGAACCTTTTGCTCTAGATCTTGTCAAAAATTTACTACTATGATCTCCAATGATATCTTTTTTAGAGTGGTATTTAGATGTGTATTTTGAGATTTTAGGTGTGACACTCTCATCTGTAATCTATTATTCTTCTTGAATTGGTTCAGGGTTATTGCATGATACATCAATACAATCAAACATTTCTTCAATAATTGTATCTTTATTGATAGGTCTAGGTTCATCTTCAATCATAGGTGCATATTCATAATATCTCTCTTGAATCATGAACTTCTCATCAATCTTCACATGTGCACTCTCAATGATTTTCTTCAACCTTAAATTAAAACATCTGTAAGATTTTCTCTTAGTAGAGTAACCAAGAAAAATACCTTCATCACTTGTAGCATCAAATTTTCCAACACCATCATCTCTCTTGATGTAGCACTTGCTTCCAAAGATTCTAAAGTACTTTACTGTAGGTACATTACCAAACCAAAGTTCATAAGGTGTTTTGTCTGCGCCTGGTCTTAGTTGAATTATGTTGATAGTATAAACAGTTTATTGACTGCATCTCTCCAATAGGTGTGCACAACTTTCCCTTCAATCATGATAGTGTACACTGTGTCAAGTATTATCATGTTCCTCCTTTCTACAATTCCATTTTGTTGAGGGGTTCTGGGTGCACTTAGTTGTCTTTTGATCTCATGTTCTTCGCAGTACTCAAGAAACTTATCAAAGGTGAATTCTACTCCTCTATCAGATCTCATACATTTTATCTTTAATCCAGATTCATTTTCAAATTTAGCTTTAAATATTTTGAACTTCTCAAAAGCTTCAGATTTGTCTTTTAAGAATGCAACCCACATCATCCTGGAGAAATAATCAACAAACAAAATATAATACATTTCACCATAGTATGATCTTGTTTGAGTAGGTCCACATAATTTTATATGTATTAGATCTAATTTGTTCTCTGCAAAGTTTTGTTTTCTTCTGAATGAGGTCCTCACATGCTTTCCCATCACACGTCCCCTACACATAGTATCAAATGGTCTTGAAATAATGCGAAGGTCTCTTACTTCTTTTACATTACTTATCTTTACTATGTTGTCAAAATTGATATGACAAAGTATTTTGTGCCAAATCCGATTGTCATCCACTTTTGCAACAAAACATCTTACTTCGGAGTTAAGCTAAAAACATTACCTTTGGTCTTTGAGCTTGATGCAATCATGTCTACTTCTTTGCTGTTAATAATGCATCTATTTTTTTTGAATTCCAACTGATATCCTTTATCTAAAAATTGTCCAACACTTAGTAAGTTATGATGCAAACCACCAACATATAGAACATCATTTGCCGATGATAGGTTTGGGAGTGTTATCTCCAAATCTGACCATGCCACCTTTGTACTTCTCTAGATATACAAATCTATCTTTGTCACTTGTCATGTGATGTGAACACCTGTTGTATATGATCCATTCTGTTCTGATGTCTGCTTGTGAAACTAAGGCCAATTCTTGTGCTTTCTTTTCATCTTCAATTTCTATTGTTTCAATCTTTTTTCATTATCTTTAATTGCAATGAATCCAATTTCATCTTCTCCTGAATCATCATCAGTTACAACATCTTCAACATGATAGCATTCCTTAGTATATTTGGGTTTGTAATCTGATCTATACTTCTTGACTCTTGTAGGACACTTAGATGCAAAGTGGCCAACTTTGTTGCATGAGAAACATTTGAAAGGTAGATGTCCTTCATATTTTTATTTACCTTTCATTTCTTTCTTAGCAATCATACCAATGATTTCTTCTATTTTTGTATCAACTTATTCTTTCTCATTATTTCTAGAGCTGTTCAGGGATTTCTTGCCATGGAATGAGGCTTTGAAAGTTGTTTCCATTTTAGGTTCTGTCTTCAATCTTGATATCTCAAATGCTGATATTTTGCTAATCAACGTTTCTCTTTTGAAGTCCTTTGAGAATTGCATGGTTTCATCCAAGATGTTTATCTTTCTTTCATAATCTGATGTCAATGTGGTCATTAATTTGTCCATTATATCATCCTCTAAAATTTCTCCACCATTGTTCCTGATTCTTGAGACTGCTTCATTAATCCTCTGATTGTAAGCTTGGATGTTTTATTTAGGTAGCATCTCTAAATTGTTGTATCTTTTCTTCCATGTCTTTCTGCGCACATTCTTGGCTTGGATGTCTCCTTCAAACATGTATTCTAGGTATTTCCAAATTGAATATGCTTTGTCTGCCTTCTTAATCTCAGAAAACTCACTGTCAAATAGGGCACTGATTAGGGCTTCTTTGGCAATTGCATTTTGGGTGAATACTTCCTTTTGTTTATTAGTAGAGTCTTCTTTTGCAAGTTCTTTCGAGGTGGGAACATCAATTGCATGAGTAGCAATCTCATAAATCTCAAAACCAATGCACTGAAGATGTGTTATCATTTTTTTCTTCCAGACAAGATAATTCTCTCCATCACACTTGGGACTCTCTTTCTTGAAGTACGCCATTTGATCTACCTTAAGCTATTAGGCTTTCTCTCCAAGGCACTTGGCTCTGATACCAATTGTTGGAATAGTCCCAAGGCATAAATGAGAGGGGGGGTGAATCAATTATCAGCAATTTTAATTCTTTCTTTGAATTAATTATAGAATATCATTAAGCACATACACATTTAAGATAACACCAAATAGAACACCACAATTTTGGTTACAAGGAAACCAAACTAGGTAAAAACCCTAGTGGGAATTAGCACCCATAAAGAATTGTACTTGAGTATAATAATCCTTGTTAGAATATCTTACAACCCTATTAGGAGTTTTTCTTTACAATGCAATAAGTACAGTGATCTGGTTAAGGGTCAGATCCTGTTAGGAGTCTTTTACAAATAACCCTGTTAGGGGTGAGGATGCACTGTCCAAAATCTCACTGCTGAAATGATGAAGGTTGCAACCTTTAGTAAAATAGATATACACTATATCTATTAATGAACTGTTTGAGTAGACCTTATGTCTTGATCAGTTCCAATGTATTGTATACACTCACTTCTTCTTCACATAGATCTTTGACTGATGAATGAAATAGCTTTACTGTCCCAAAAAAATCAGCATTTTGTTCTGTCCTTTTTCTGTCTCTTTTCTTGTCATTCACATTTGGTGATCTTCAAATTATCTACTATAAGTATCTTCTCCAAAATATATGATGTTTTTTATCTTTAGGAATCCCTTCAATGCTTCTCTAGTCAGCCAAACCAAGCATGCAACATAATTAGAACCACACAACTCAAACTGAATAGATGCATTGCTTCACATAGTCGGCTCCACCAAAATTACCCAAACGTCATGCTTCGGATGAAACACAATTAGCGCATTTGCTTAATTGTCTTTGACTCATAACTAAACATGAATATGAACACACATATCCCATAGATAGATTCAACTAAAGAATCAATAGAATTACTATTGGCTTTTCGAAAACAATCTTCTGAAACTGTGGCTGGTGAACAGAGTAACATAACTCAATTGTTACTAAACATCTGAATCTGAGTGTATGTACATGGTATAGTAACTATGTCTGAAACATAAAAACAACCACGCAAGGCTTCCACATATCCATACTAAAAGTGAATACAATTCATTGTTGTATACTATATGTTGTCATCAATAACAAACATACAGTCAACTATTTGCATAAAGGCAAATCTCCAACAGTTCTTTCTTACAATAGGAATTTAAAAATCAAACTTAAACACATTACTTAGTCCAACTAGAGGATTTTCTCTTTTTACCAAGTTGGAAGAATCAAAGAATCATCATGGGGGATTGAGTTTTGAGTTATAAAATTTGTGGAAAATGAAAATGCTCTGTGTGCTTGTGGGAGAAAATGGCATGGAATAGGAGAGTATACTCTTTTTCTCATGAAGAATTAGAAATCTATACTCCTAAGTCACCAATCCTTTTTCATTTTCTTTCAAAATATTAGAGGGCTTGCCGGTTGAGGGAAAAATCTCCTGGGACAACCCAAGTGAGGAAAGGTTTTACGCCAACCCTTCCAACTCACTATAATCAATATGCTTCCTTGTAGGCTAAAGCCTCGGAAGATGTAGTCAATTTTGTTCCTAGAATTTTGACATCATTCCTTGGACATGCTTGAGTGTGTGTAGAGTGGAGACACTTGAATCTTTCTTGGGAGACTACACACATTTTAGTAATCATAGGGCTATACGCCTCAATGTTTCCTTGTGCAATTCTATGTGGGACGATTGTGAACAGATGCCCAAAATTAAACAACATTTGTAGTCAAACTACCCGATTTATCTCTGAAAGGGTGATAAACTTTGTACAAGTAAAATATTAATTCCCCCAAGATACTCATCATTTCATGCCCTCAATTGCATTTGGAGTCGGCTAATATGACATCATGACTGGAGCCATTGCATGCTTGGTGATGACCATATTTTGATTAGCATGTGAGTGTGTACTTGAGTCTACGAGAAAATATTTTCACTATATGCCTAGAATCTAGGGAATAGGGATGTGTTTGAATCACCTTAACAAATAAATATTGCTTGATGTGTCCTAAAAGCTCACTAAAATATAATCTCCTTGAAACAAGCAATAAATTTCAATCCCTAACATACATGTTGTTTACAACTCTCTGGAAAGTCTTAAACAAACTGTGTTGTCAAAACAAATTTCATGTACTTCGAGACAAAACTAACAAAACTTGAAAAACCATCAGAGGCTCGCTTTTGGTCATTCCTAGGTTGGCTCTGGTGGCATTAGCTTGCATCTAGGGAAATTTCTTTCTTTTTGTCATTCCTATCTTGCATGTAGGAAAGTTTCTCGCATACTACATATCAAAGCTTGCATCTGGTTTGCATCATCTCGCATCTGGTAAATCACATTTTTCATTTAGGGAGTTGCATCTGGGAGAGTGGGTACTTGAACACATTGCATTAAGATAAACTTATTGTTTTTGGATACCCTTTTGGCTCTTATGTCTGGTCCTATTTCTCTTTCTGGTCTGCTTGTCATTGTTTTCCAATTTTCTTAGAAGTCTACCTTGCATGTCCTTTTGGATTCTCACAATTAGTCCCAAAATGTGTGGTCTTTTTACTCATCAAAACCTCTTTATTCCCAGCTCACTATTAGGTCATTCTAACCCTCTAACACTGGAATCATTCACTCAAACACAAACACTCTTTCACTACTTGGACACACTTACTCAGACAATTTGAAATCCTATTGACACTATTGGAAAACCTTTGATGAAGTTGAGACCCATCTTTCATGGTTAACACAAGACGCAATCAATACCTTGCCAATGAATCAGAGATACCTCCTAGATTACTTGAGTTTCAACAAGGAGAGACATCTTGCAATCCCCTATTCGATCAAGACTCACCCATAATGGAATCTCCTCATCAAGGATGGAGTACAACTTTTGATGAATATAACAATGAACAACACCATAACGAACAACAAAGTAGTCACGAAGAACAAAGTATTCACAAAGAACAAAATATGGGCCATCCTTTGTTTGAATCAGATAGTGACAAAGACTGTTGGCAAGTTGACTCCCAGGGAGTATATGACTTTTTTTTTTTGTCATTTTGGCAACAAAGTCATATGAAGTTTTGACAACAAACTTAGTAGTGAAAATTGACTAAGTATAGAAGACAATATAGAACAGAGATGCACAGATGATTAGAGCACCAGTGCATGTGCGTATGGAAAATTTAGACTAAGCACCTTTAGACATAAGCTCTATGATATGTTTTTATGCTTACCCTATACACGCATGATATGGAATGTCAGTACAGATAAGTTACAGAAAGAACAAGTACACCAGCAGTTTAGAATACAGAGTATGCAGCTGACTTTAGGTTTTTGATTAGCTTATAATCTTGTGTTATGTAAAGTCTAAGCGCCTACTGTAGTAAGTTTGTAATCATGTATTAAACATTATTGTAAACATGCTTAAGCCAATTTGTTTGGAAGTGTTGTGAATGTTGTTTTTGGGCCGACTAAGGTCTTGTTTATAGTCACGTCTATTCAGGCATAAACATATATATATATAT
>MU224129.1:695151-728251 GCA_018584345.1 Thuja plicata | reverse complement strand
TATATATGTAATGAAAAGATATATTTGAAGTGTTGAAGAAATATTCAGATGAGAGATATAGAAGTGCAGAATAAAAATGTCAGTATGAGATAGAGCCCTTAAAGAAGATAAGAGCATAAGCACATAACCGGAACTGATCAGACATATGTGTCATATACAGTAGTTCACTTTTGGATATAGTGCATATTTATTCTCAGGAGGTTGTATCCTTCTTTCTCATTAAGTAGTGAGCACTTGGACAGTGAGTCCTCACCCCTAATAGGGTTGTTTGTAAAAGAATCCTAACAGGGTACAACCTTTAACCAAGTCATTGTACTTTCATTGTAAAGACTTCTCCTATCAGGGAAAAGGAACTTTAACATGTTCATTAAACTAGTGCAATATTTGTGGGTACTAATTCCCACTGGGGTTTTCCTCTAATCAAGGTTTCCCTGTAATCATATCATGTGTTATGTGTTCCTTTGTTAAGCTTCAAGTGATATATAATGGATTTATGTTTAAAGTTGATGAAATAGAATAAATAGTTAAACACTGACTCACCCCCCCCCTCTCAGTGTTTCCAACAATTGGTATCAGAGCTATGGTCCTCTAAAATAAAGTTTAACCTCTTGAGGAGATCATGGATTCAGCCGAAGCAAAACATCTGAAAAAGAATCTTGAAGCAGCCCTTGAAGATCTAGACAAATCTGAGAAATAAAATGAGGAACTTAAACTAAAATTTGATGGCTCACAAATTCTTATCAAAAAGTTAAGAAAAATTTTGAAATATTTCTCTACAAATGATTTGGGGAAAATGGTCAAGAAACTGAATGAAGAAAACTTATCTTTAAAGGATAAGATAGAAGAATTGAATGATCAGTTAACTGATAGCCTAATAGTTATTGAAGAGAAGAACAAAGAAAATAAACAGTTAGATGAAGAGCTCATGGAAGCCAACATAAAAATCTTGGAGTTGGAAAATATCAAGAATAAAATTGAATCTGAATTATCAGGAGCAAAAGACAAGATTGATAAACTACACACAAGTTATGATCTGATTCAATCACAGCTTTATGCACAAAAGCTAAAAGGTGATACCACTGGTATGGGATACATTATATCTCAAATTGAGGTAAATTAATTAAAAGAAATAAATAAATCTCAAAGAGAATCTAAAAAAGAAAAGAAAACTAAGAACCATGAAGAGACTAAAGTAGAACCACCAAAAGATAAGGACAAGGCAGTCAACCATACTTGCTATGCCTATAAGAAACATGGTCACTTGGCAAGAGATTGTAAGGATGTAAGACCCTTCAATGGTTACTATTACTCCTATAATAAGTTTGGTCATAGGGCTATTCATTGCATGACAAATCAAAGAAATCAGTCACAACTAAACCAAAGGAACCAGACTCAATACAATCAAATAAATCAACCTCAAAGAAACTTGCAAAACATTACATGTCAAATATGTAATTACAATGGACACATAGCCAAGATGTGCAGCATTATGAATAACAACATCTGACCTCCTATTAGTTATCACTCATGTGGAAAAGTTGGACACATGTCAAGGTTTTGTAGGTCATGAACACAAGGACAAGAGAATCCTAAAAGGTCTCTGTTTGAAGAATCAGGAGAAGTTAATTTTTTTGAAGCTAAAAATAACTCAAATAAAATATGGGTTGAAGTAAAGAAGGATAATGAAGAGAACAAGGTAGTAGATGCATCCTTAGTGGACGCACCTTCTACTTCTGGATAGTTGAGCCTCATGGTCTTAGGGGGAGCTATTCTAGCTTTGAACCCCTACGTGGCTAGTATACTCACCTCCGAGTATGAGCCTTTGGATTCATTTTAGTGATAACAAAAGAATGCAGTACACATTCACACTTTGTCTATACTTCATTTTGAATAAATTTTGAAAGTCTCAATAAAAGCACTTACGACATTAAATGTAGAAAAACTTTATATAAATCGGTGGATTGATTGATTATTCTCATTGTTCACATCTGAGATCAAAAATTTGCAAAGCACAGAAGCACTAAGCATCAAAAACAATCAAAGGTATCAATTTGATCAGTTGGTAAATAGATTGCAAGTTGAAATGGAACCCTATAAGCTGCGTCATTTTGATTTACTATGAAACCCTACTTAATTGAGCTGCAAGTAAGTATGGCAACCCTAGTTGTATTTGACATTTCTGAAAGGAAGAGATTTTTCTTTAAGAAGAATCCATTCAAGTCTATATTAGATGTTGTTGAAGGAGCATTCTCTAAGAATCCACTAGGAATCAGGCATGTTGAAGACATTCACGCATACATCTACTGCAAGAAGGAAATAGTTGGAGACAACAGTATAGGAACTCTTATGGGCTCAATGATAAAACCAGACTACTCATTCAAGGATGAATATGTGCATCTCACTAATAATCTTATCTTTGAGTATTCCAATGTGCACAAGTTCTATGAGCCAAAATGGGTTAAGATAATACTAAGCAGAATACATGATGACCTATATTGGATTGGTGAGGTTCATGTTCACATCACTACAAACCTAATTCATGAAATGACTAGACTTCCTAAGACTGGACTAGTTCTTCCTACTGGAAAGGATGTTAAGAAGCAGGTTGAACAAGTTTTCTTATCTAGAAGTGATAGGTGTGGCATGATTGTCAACCCTGTTAAGGATAATGACATCAAACTACTCACTATGATACTTGGATACAAGTTTCAGCAGGCAAGCAGAGTGAATAGTGTGTCCGTAGCAGTAGTTTTGGCAGCAATAAGGATGGTGAAAGATAATACTCAGTACAATCTCTATGAACTATTGCATGCATAGCTGATTGATAACATCAAGGCTATTAAGAATGACAAGAGAAAGATATTCAAGTTTGGCTCTTTGATCATCTACCTGTACTTTGACATTGTTGGTAAAGTTGCAAATCTTTACCTAGATAGGAGTAAACCTACTATGTCTCAGATATCACTAAAAGCTACATCAAAAAGTAGTACAAAAGATACTATGGACATGGATATCAAAACATTCAGGATTAAGATGCAGAAGAGGTTCAGGATACCTGAGAAGATAGTTGAGAAATACAAAGACACCATATGCTTCATGGTGGAAACTGAATATACTTGCATGGAGGCAGTTGAGCCCAAAAAAAAATGGATTCACCCTCTCGGTTATGAAGTTGAAGAACATGTTTTGGAAGGTTATGCACAAGTCCTCCTATCTGCACCCAAGGATCCCAATGAACCTAGATGGGGTACTTATAGAGAAAAGACAAATCAAGTTGATTCTGTCTTATACAGTGCTGACAACAAAAGGAAGGCATCAGGGATTACCTCAAATATCTTAAAAGTTCATGGTGTTACACAAGAAGACCTAGACAGAGCTAGGGAAGCTAAGATAGCCAAAGAACTTGAGAAAACTCCCACTAAAGTAAAAATAGAAAAGTCTGATGATATTTCTAAGAAGAAGAAGAAGAAATCAAATGAAGACACATCTGCGCCTTCAACCACCATTGATCTAGAATCTTCTCCACCTTCTATACCCAGCAAGTTGACTAGAAGGAAGAAGAAAGTCATCCATCCTCAAGAACTACAAGGAGCAAGGTAAAGAACACACAAGCCCCTCCTGAGGTAGGATTTAGACCTAGTCAAACTATTCTAAAGAATAGAATTGTTAATGAAGGAAGACTAGAATCTCTCAAGAGTGTATATGACAAATATCAAGAGATAGACAAATCAAAAATTCATTCTATGGTCATCTCTCACGTGATTAAATTCAAAAGGACAGTATTGGAACTCAAAAAAGTCATACCAGACAAGGTATGGAACATACTTGATGTATTAAAGAGGCAAGCAATTGAAGAGAATATGAGGATAAGAAAAGAAACATTGGATATTCTTCTCCCAGTATGCTCGCATGATGAGAAAGCCATTCTATTGGATTTAGTAAAGCCTCACCTAAGAACCAAAATAAGAGTTCTCCATATCATGAATAAGGAGTATGATCTGGTTGGTGAAGAGACTCAGAAATCTTTTAAGTAGGTATTTCTAGATAGACATATGTATCCTTCAATAGCACCTATAGCAAAGGTAACTCCAGTTCCTCCCAAATAGATTACAGAACCAGTGATTTAGATTGCACCTAAGACAGGTCCATAGGTTTCAGCGCCCTCAGTTTCAATAGCTTTTGATACATTAAAAGATTAAGGAGATACTATAGTAATTGATGATATCAAGATATCCATGACTGCCTCTGACAATGACATGGACAAAGTTGAAAAAGCATTTGTAAGCACTAGGGAGACAAAGGAGGTATGCACTAATGACACATCTTTACAACAAGATGATGTTCCCTCTAAAGATTCAACAGACTTGAATAAAGAGGAAGATAATCAAAATAATGAGACACCAGTCATGGAGATCCTAGTAAAAAGTGAATGCAGGGATACTATTCATAATACTATGTTCACACCATCCATTCAACCATCCACTTCATTGTTGTCAAGCTTAACTCTTGACTCAGCAAGTCTGGATACATGGGGAGAAGAAGACTTGATCAAGATCAATGTCCTAGCCATAGAAAAAGCCAAAGAGAAACAAGTTATGAGAAACCCTCTCTTTTTGGAATCAGTGAACATTCTGAATGACCTAGTGCCTGCGGACAAGAAAGTAGCTAAAATTCAGTTAGTTGATGATGTAGATAGCATCCTAACAAGCTTCAAAGAGCATTTTATAAGTTTAGTAGACTCAGCTACTAGAATTGCAAAAGATGAGTATAAAAAGGAAAGATTGAATGAACTAGTAAAGAATTTTTCCTTAGATTTAAAGTCATTAAAGATTGGTTAGACACTGTTGAAAGAGTTGGCATCAAAAGGCAGAAAGGTCATAGAAAATTGCATGGATAGAGGCAAACTCACCTCTGAACATATCAAAAAGATAGAAGAGATAGATATATTGGTTGATAACATAAGACACTCAGTTGAAACATCATCCCAAGACATAAACATCTGCAACAATATATATCAAGGGCAGATAGACAAGATAGAAAAAGCTAAAATGGAGATCAGTAAGATAAGGATCAGGTAGACTCAACTGAGAAATGCACGTGCGCCCTCCTTAGCAATTCTAGATGAGAACATTAAACAGATTGATGCAACCATTTCTACCTATGATCAAGGACCTAGCATGGATTTAACAAAGATGGAAAAACTCACATATGGCCTATGCACCCATCTACAAACAATTGATTCACTAAAGGCATGCTGGCAGCAAGAGATGAAGAATCTGTAGATAGCCTATCCAGATGTATACATGGAGTAATTATCTAGTGACTTACAATTTTTACACCTTTGTCATTAATGTCAAAAGGGGAGTAATTTATATGTGAGGAGTATGTATATACATATGCAAAGAAATATATAGTATAAGTTAAGAAAAGAGAATATACAGTTTTTTATGTTAGTCAATTTTGAGTAACTTGGCCACATTCCTTTGTTGTCGTTAATGACAAAGGGGGATATTGTTGGAAATTTGACTCCCAGGGAGTATATGACTTATTTTGTGTTGTCATTTTGGCAACAAATTCATATGAAGTTTTGATAGCAAACTTAGTAGTGAAAATTGACTAAGTATAGAAGACAATAGAGAACAGAGATACACAGATGATCAAAGCACCAACGCACGTGCGTACGGACGATTTAGACTAAGTGCCTTCAGACATAAGCTCTATGATATGTTTTTATTCTTACCCTATACACGCATGATATGGAATGTTAGTACGGATAAGTTACAGAAAGAACAAGTACACCAGTAGTTCAGAATACAGAGTATGGAGCCGACTTCAGGTTTTTGATTAGCATATAATCTTTTGTTGTGTAAAGACTAAGCACCTATTGTAGTAATTTTTTAATCATGTATTAACATTATTTTAAACACACTTAAGCCAATTTGTTTGGAAGCATTGTGAATGTTTTTTTTGGGCTGACTAAGGTCTTGTTTATAGTCATGTCTATTCAGGCATAAACATATATATGTAATGAAAAGATATACTTGAAGTGTCAAAGAAATATGCAGAGTAGAGATATAGAAGTGCATAATAAAAATGTCAGTATGAGATAGAGCCCTTAAAGAAGATAAGAGAATAAGCGCATAACCGGAACTTCTCAGACATCTATGTCATATACAACAATTCACTTTTGGATATACTGCATATCTATTCTCAGGAGGTTGTAGCCTTCTTTCTCATTGAGCAGTGAGGTCTTGGACAGTGAGACCTCACCCCTAACAGGGTTGTTTGTAAAAGACTCCTAACAGGGTCAAGCCTTTAACCAGATCATTGTACTTGTATTGTAAAGACTGCTCCTAACAGGGCAAAGGAACTTTAACAGGTTCATTAAACTATTGCAATATTTGTGGGTACTAATTCCCACTAGGGTTTTCCTCTAATCAAGGTTTCCCCATAATCATATCATGTGTTATGTGTTCCTGTGTTAAGCTTCAAGTGATATATAATTAATTTATGTTTAAAGTTGTTGAAATAGAATAAATAGTTAAACACTGATTCAAACCCCCCCCCCCCCAAGTTTTTCCAACAGAATACATATCCAAAGAAGAGTATAACAAGATCAAGCAAAGTAGAAAATTCCAAAGGACCTTGGAAAAGATTATTGGTGCAGACAAGGAAAAATATTTCCTACACTTAGCTTCTCTCGGGGTCTAACTTCCCAAATACTATGATGTTGAGAGACTAAAGGAAAAAGAGGTACCAAAACCTATTTCTATTCTCACCAAACAATTGACCTTAATGAAATATAAACTTATGACACTCAAGCAAGAAAAGGTCAAACCAACAAAAAAATACTCTTTGGAACACATATGTCCATTTCCTTTTGACAAGAGTATCAACATGGTTTTGTTTCCTCTTAAAATGGAAAGACCCAAATATGAAAAGTACATGGGAGAAATTGATCCACATGACCATGTTAGAGAATTTTGTGCTCTAAGTATAGAGTACATGCATGAACCTACCTATCTAATGAGGCTATTTCCAAGAATTTTAGGCAGAAATACTATGGAGTGGTTCTCCAAACTCACACCAAGTGCGCAATATTTTGAGGAGTTAATACAAAGATTTGTCCAACATTACTCCTACAATATACAACATAATGTAACCATGATGGATCTTTGTAATAAAAAACAAAGAACGGGTGAATCCTTTACACACTTTAAACAAAGGTGGAGGAGAATATTTGCAAGGTACTGAAGAGCAATTCCCAAATCTGAAAAGATGGAAATCTTTATCAACAACTTGGTACCCAAGATGAACTATGCTTTGCAAGTTCAAGATTCACCTAGCTTTGATAGAATGATAAAAAATGCTATCTGTGATGAAGATGTCATGGTCAGGAAAGGAGAAATCACACTTCAAAATGATAAAAAATCTAACAACTATAACAAAAAACCTAAATGGTGGAACAAGAATAAGAATGTTGTTAGTGATGGAGTGGTGGAAGCATCCAATGCAAATCCTAAACCAGTGGTGTTCAATATAATGAACACCTTACAAGAAAACAAAGAAGCTAAGGTAACAACCACAATACCAAGAGAAAAAAATTAGAATAATAGGAGTAAACCATGGACTTCTAGACCTTAAAGAACATTTACTCCATTGGGAGAACCTCTTGAGACAGTTTTGAAGACACTCTTGGATAATAAATTCCTCACAATACTGGATTCAAAACCATGGGAACCAGAAGTTAAACCAAGATGGTGGAATGACAATTCTTATTTTGTCTTTCATAAGAACAAATGACATAATACTAATGACTGTATTAAGCTCAAACATGTTATACAAGACCTTATTGAGGGAGGAAAAATCAAAGTGGAAGGACATACCACTAACGAAGATCACACAGCATTTAAAAAACCATTCCCTAACTACAAAAAAGGGGAAGCTTCTAAAGGAAAAGGAAATTAAGTGAATTACACCTACTCTCATAATGATAATGTGATCAACATGTTGGACATTAAATGTGAATCAATCAATGTGATCACTATTAAAGGTGCCAAAGACACATACACACATTCAAACATGGTGACTCAAAGCCAAGCATAAGTCACGATCAAAGGAGCTAATTCCTCATCTAAGAAAGCAAAACCCTCTAAAGTACCTGTTGTCACAATTCCTAAACCAGCAACCACAAAAAAAATAGTTACTATACCATCTGCAAACTATAACTTGGTAGACCAATTGCAAAGGACCTCAGCTCGAATTTCTATATTTGAGTTACTAAAGATCTCTTTATTGCATAGGGAAGTTCTTGAACAAGACCTACATTCTGCAAATTTTCTAAAATACATTGATGTGGACAAGTTCCAGGCAATGCTCAATCACATTTTAGCTCCACATTACCTCTCCTTTTCAGAAGAAGATGACAAGTCCTTGACTCATTCGCATAATCAACCCCTTCACATTGAAGTCTTGATTCACAAATCCAGTGTCAAACATGTGATAATATATGGAAGCGCAAGGTTGAACATATGTACTCTCAACCTAATCAAGAAATTGGGTCTTTCAGAATAAACCATTGATTCAAGAAGTAAGATAACCATCAAAGCTTACGATGAAGAAGAAAGATCATCTAAAGGGCTCATTGTTATACCAATTAGATTAGGTCCAATTGAACGCAATGGGATTTGTCAAGTTCTTGATCTACCATTGGCCTATAACATATTACTAGGGAGACCTTGGATACATGAAATGAAAGCTATGCCATCTACTTACCACCAATGCATCAAATTCCCACATAATGGGGTGGAAGTGACAATTCCTGCAGATTCAAGCTACACTTGCAATAATGTTAAAGCAGACAGTATGGTTCCTCATAATAAGGAAGTCCCAAAAGAATCCATACCCTAAACTTATAAAGACATGGTGATGAGAAGATTTGAAAAGACATTAAAACTTGAAGAAACCAGTATGGGGGAATACAAACTAGACATGATACCATCATTGGCTAACATTCTTGTGTCTCCAAGATCTTATGGGAAACCTTCCTCATCTTTCACACCTACTATCTCAAAAGAAAAAGATATTCACAAACCAACTAGTATGGTTAGAGCCTCTACTTCTCAAGAGGATGAAAAGAAGATAAAGCAGTCTTGGCTTGGCTCTATAAAGGAGAAGAGAGAGAAAATGAGGTAAAACATGTGGAGATATCCCCAAAAAAGTATGGTAAAGGATATGACCTTCTCAAAAAAATGGGATACAAAGGGAAGGGACCTTTAGAAGATAAAGGAAAAGGACTTGTTGAACCTATACACATGGTATTTAGAAACACCAAAGACAAAAAAAGATTAGGTTTCAATAACAAATCAAAAAACCCTAATTCAAGAGATGGTCCAGTCTTTGATGAAGGAAGTGATGCTGAAGAAGAATAAACAACATTGGAACCATGGACATGTGAAAGATTATTACACATTGGTAATGAGTAGCCTGAATATCAAGGAGAAAGATATGTACCTTCTTTTGTAGCACAACAAGAGCATCATGTTCCTTTGTTGCCACAAGTCGATGTCCAAGAAGTAGAGGAAACAACAGAAGATTCTCCAGAAGTCTAACAGATAGAAGAAACTCATGAAGAAATACCGCAAAAACAAGATATACATCCTAACTAGGGGAAATTGGTGACAATTTCACATGTCTTAGACTTGAAATACTTTGATCTACAAGTGGCTAATAGGGTACATCAGGTAACTATTGTTGAGTTTCTAAAAAAATCTCATGAAGAAATAACAAACTCACATGATTATGAATGGGATAACATGTTTGATGCTACCATGGACATTGAGGTATATGTGATTCATAAATTTACATCTCTATTTTAGAGAGGAGAAAGTTCTAACACTTCCCTAACACTATTGTTGTCCCAGAATCAGATGAGATACCACTACCCAGGATTATTGATGGAGATACTAGTACTTTACTAGGTCTAGAGGACATTCAAAGGATACAAGCTATGAGTTTCAATTTGATGAGAGAAGAAGAAGAAATATCAACTAATGAGTCGCTAGAGTTAGGCCCTCCTATTACTATTAATGACCCTACTAATGACTATTCGACTCTTAATGATCTAAATGTTGTAGAAGCTAAATTAACAAAACATGTCTTGTCAGTTAATAGTCTTGACGCTAACGTGATGTTGTCCTAACCAAACTCTGAATCACTATCCTTGGTAAACCCTGACCTGATTGATTGGACCAATTCAGATCCTACTCCTATCATGAACCTTCTCAATGACTATACTTTTGCCTGTTATGTAAATGCTTGTGAACCTTATCCTTCTTCCATCAATGCAAGGAGCGTGAACATGTCAGAGGAGGATATAAAGTTTCTTAGTCACAAATTGAAAAATAAAAAGAAGAAAAGAGTTTATGGTGAACACCATGTTGTGGAAGTATTAGATTCTAAAATAGTACAAATAAAAGATGTATCTGATGGTGAAAACCTCTCAGAGGAACCAAAAGATGATATTCTTGATATCCTCCCTGAGCACTTTCAAGAAAGATCTTCAGTTCTGATACAACCAAAAAAATGAGTTAACTTGGGAACAACAAAAGATCCTCAATTTGTTTAGCTGGCACAATCCTTATCAGAAGAAGAAAAGATACAATTCATTGAATTCCTCAAAGAGAAGAAGATCAACTTTGCATGGTCTTACACTGATATGCTTGGACTTGATCCTGAGTTAATAATGCATCACTTATCTATAGCTCCTAGAATCAAACCCATGAAACAGAAATTAAGGAAGATGCATCCACATGTGGCATTATTAGTGAAAGCAGAGCTAGAAAAACTATTAAAATTTGGATTCATAAGAGTCATCACTTATGCAGGATGGATTTTAATGTGGTACCAATTTCTAAAGTAGATAAATCTATCAGGATCTGCATATACTTTAGAGATCTAAACAAAGCTTGTCCTAAAGATGATTTTCTGCTGCCCAACATTGATATGAATATAGATCTCATAGTGGGATATCAGATGTATTTTCTTATAGATGGATTCTCAAGATATAACCAAATTAAGATTTCTTTTGAAGACCAAGAAAAGACAACATTTGCATGCGCATGGGGAACATTTTTCTGGAATGACATTCCATTTGGACTAAAGAATATTGGCACTACATACCAAAGAGATATGACAACAATCTTCCATGATATGATACACAAAAACATGGAGGACTATGTGGATGATACATTAGCCATGTCAAAAATAAGAACAACTCACATTGAAGACTTGAGAAAGATACTAGATTGCATGGAGCAATTTCAACTAAGGCTTAATCCAAAGAAATGTGAATTTGGAGTCCAATCAGGGAAACTCTTAGGGTTCATTGTATCAGCTAAAGGAATTGAGGTGGACCCTGAAAAGGTAAAATCTATACTAGAAATGTCACCTCCTCACAATATTAGTCAAATGAGGACGCTTCAAGGAAGACTTCAGTCCATCGGAAGATTTATGTCCCAACTAGCCGATAGAGTGAAACCTTTCACAAAACTACTACATAAAGGTGTTATTTTCAAATGGGATGAGAATTGTGAAAACAACTTCAAAGAATTAAAATATTACTTGGTTACTCATCCTATTATCATGGTACCTATTCATGGAAAACCACTACTACTCTATATCTCAACTATGGCTACATCGCTTGGAGTATTGTTAGCAAATGAGGATGAAAATAAAAAGGAAAGAGCTATCCAATTATATCAGTAGGACCTTGGTGTCTTATGAACTCAATTATAGTATCATTGAAAAATATTTCTTAGCGGTTGTCTTCACATCCAAGAATCTGAGACACTAGATGCTCTCACATACAGTGAAACTTATTGCAAAAATAGATCCTCTCAAATATCTCCTAAGAAAAACAACATTGACAAGAAGACTAGCCAAATGGGTCTTAATATTAAGTGAATATGATATTGAATATGTGGATATAAGAGATATCAAAGGACAAGTCCTAGTAGATCAACTATTTGATTCAGTATTACAAGATGATGCACCTTTGATAATTGAATTTATTGATGAAATAATCATGCACTTAACTAAATATCCATGGAAGATGTATTTTGATGGTTCTTGCACACAATAAGGATCTATAGTAGGGGTTCTCTTTATCACTCCTCAAAGCTACAAGATACCCAAGGTGCATAAACTGATGTTTCCATGCACAAATAACATCTTAGAATATGAAGCATTAGTAAATGGACTCAAACTTTCTATGGAATGGAAAATCGTAGAGTTACATATGTATGGTGACTGTGTGTGAATTTATTACACCTTCATGAGATTGATTTATTTAAGTAAAATTCTATGGAAAAATATAAACAATTTAAACTAAAGAATTGCATTTAAATCACTAAACATCTCATGGCTCTCTAAGTAGTATTCTAGTAAAGCTCTCAGCCTTAATCTCTACTAGCAAAAATCCTAGAATGAGAAATTGATACAAAAATAAGCCTAATCTAGCTCAATTCTCTCTCAAAATGATGATTTATAATTCAATTGCTCATGAAATACTCTCCAAAATGCTCAATTTTCTATTGAAACTCTCAAAATGCTTAAAATTTCTCAAAATTTCCTATAGGTTTGATGATATGCATTCGAATTTTCTAGGATATCCTTATGCTTGAAAATGACTTGTATTTATAGTAAATTCCCAAGGGTAGGGGGTAGAGTTACTTGATCATGATTAAGCCTTGGTTGAGTGAAATTCTTTGAGATGGTTTCAAATGGGGGGACAATTTAAATGGTTGTCTCAAAGGTTGAGACAAAGGGACAAATTTGAGTGATTGAGATTCAATTTTGAAAATGAGTGATTGAGATTCAAATTTAGGAGTGATCCATGTGCTTTTGTGTTCTCAATTCCCATTGGTTTCTCAAATTCAAGTTGAAAGATATTAGGATTATTTAATTCAATCAATTAATTAAATTAGCGATGTAGGATGAATAGGTTCAATTTGATTTTTCATTTAAACTATACAATGAATTGATTAAAATCAATTATATGATTTTGATTGATCCTTTTAGGCTTATATTTGATGTCATGGTTAATTAATCCTTTTATTTAACTTGATTTTGTCCAATTTGATTGATAAATATCCATTTGAATTGATTTTGATCCATTTTGAATCCTTTTGAAGTATTTTGAAGCATTTTACTGAGATTTGCAGATTTGGATGATTCTAAGACACTTTCCCAGTTTTAGGTGTCTACAAATGCCCCTCTTTGAATTGATGTGTGAAGAACATTGATTCAAACAAAATTACATGTCCTGATCATTGATTTGAAACTTGATTGATTGATTGATAAAAATGACCTAATTGAGAACCTGATTTAAAACTCTAATTCACCACTGATTTGAAACTTTGATTCACCACTAATTGATTTGATGCAGAATGCCCCACTGAGAAAAGTTTGAATTTTTAATGCCCCAGATTTGAAAAGAAAACTTGATTTGAATCCTTTATGTCGATATAATGCACATATGATGCCCCCTTAGGAAATGAATCTAAATGATTTGGATGATTTGGTTGAGTTTGGAAAATTAAGATTCATTTCCGTATAAAATCAATTTGAAAATGCCCTGGTTAGGACAGAAGATGACAATAGCTATGATTGAGAAAATGTTGCTGATGTTTTAGATAAGGTGATGATGATTGGATATCAATTGATGTCAATCAAAATCACTTGGTTGATGTTGTATTGATGTCAATATGATAGGATAAGTAGGTTGATGGATTGATTGGATAAACTGATAATTCACTCTCAAGATCTAGAGAGACGAACAAATGGATTGATTGGATAAACTGATAATTCGCTCTCAACATCTTGAGAGATGAACAAATGGATTGATTTTACTTCCTCAAGATCTAGAGTTAGGAAATTTGATGCGCTCAAGATGAGCAAATGGATGATAAGATAAATGATTGACGTTAGATGATCAATAGGATGATTCGACTGATTGATATTTGATTGGATTGGATTTAATGGGAATATTAATGGTGGGAGGATGATAGATAGGGGCATTTGATATGATTCAGGTGTAGATGTAGGTACATGTGATAAACATAGTCAGGTTTCTACTAGTTGATCAGATGGTGAGGTTTCCCCTAGGTGAGAAAATGTATATTGATGATATTTGTGATGTAGCATTGGTCAATTTGATGGATCAAACATTTGAGGACATTGATTAGGACATTGATGATGTAATCATGATTAACTTCCACCCCCTTGATTAATGAAAATACCATAAACATACAATTAATCTATCATGAAAATGCAATGCAATACAACTAATTGTCACTAGCTTTTACCAAAAGAAATGCAATAGAGATATAGTTTCATCATTGAGCATTGTGGAGCTAGGAGTCGATACAATCCTTATTGGTGCCACTATGACCATAAGAATATGAATATGAATTTCATCTCATTTCGTAACCTCTTTAGGAAACTAGTACAACCCTCACTAGCTGAATGACCAACTATGGGAGTATGAATACCGGTTTCATCAGATTTAATGTTGCAAGTGGATTTTGGTATTAAGATATGGAAGATCTAAATAGCCAAGGTATCCTTTTGTGTAAACAAACAAAGGTTAACCCTCCTTCCTATATGAATGTCCTCGATGGTTCTTTTATGACCATGTTGTTAGACAAACTCACATAGGTTAGGGGATCTTCCTCAAAATAGTCACCCAAAAGTCAAGAAAACATCATGTCTCCATCATCGCCAATCTAGTCGAAACATCATCGATTAGCTAAAAAGAACATGACTTGAAAAGGTCAATGAAAATCATCAAAAAATTTAAGTGTTTTGCAATGTATCCCAATTTTCAATAAGAATTCCAAACATTCTGATCATTTAAGTGTTATCAATTTTTAATCCTGATAAAATAAGTCAATGAACTTCAAGGATCAAGGTATGTGATCAAACTATTTGGGTTGAACAATGATATCCATCAAAGGTTCCAAAATATCTCTCCTCTAAAAATCTACCTCTATTGTGTGACCAAAATGTAGAACTATTGAATCCATTTGTACCAAAAAACCAATGACTTGCCCCCAAGTGAAAAATGAGACCATGTGAATCTTGGGAAATGAAACCTTGAATGCAACAATGCAGCTCAAAGACTTTAAGCTAGATTTTTGGATTTTTTTAATGTTTTTGAATTTTTTAGAGATTTTTTATTTTTTATTTTTTTACAGATTTTTGAATTTTTTTAGATTTTACCATCTCTCAAACAAGATCACATTGGTTTGCCCCCAATGTCTAGCAAGGTATAGGACATGAAGGATGGATTTTCAAGTTGATAGATTAGAGATGGAAAGGCCAATAGATTAGAGATGGAAAGGCCATGATGGATGAAGCATGCGAATGTGACCCATAGAACCATCTCCTCAAGATTACCCAAGCTAAGGAAAAAGGATATAGCAATGTGAAAAATGTTTTTGGATAATAAATGGAAGCCAATGATGCATTTCTAGATAGCATATGGGATAAGGATCTATTGTCATGAAAGTGTGTGATCCAAAAGAGTGGATATGTCAAGGGGTTTTTGATAACAAATTTTTTACTTTACGTCCTTCATTTCTGATCAAGACCAATGGATAAACTTGGGTAAGATGTGGATAAGATAACATGATAGGGATAAAGGGATGATGGAGATTATGAGGGGATGATTAGGGATTATGGAAAGACTGCATAGGAATAATGAAGGTGGATTGGGTAGAAGCAAGATCATGATAGGGTGGCATGGATGCAACAAGTGAATAAGATGATGGAAAGGATAACGATGTCAACATACTTGATGCTCATGGATATGTTCAACCTTGTCAAGACCAAAGTTAAAAGATGGAATATGGATGCAAGTGAGATAAATGATAGGAAGATGGAGGATAGCATGGATGAAACTTGCCCCCAAGTGTAGAGTGCAAGAGGAGGAATTATGCATGATGCATGTTTGCTAGGTTTTCATCATGGTACTTGCCCAAGGCACCATAAGAAGTGGTTTTAACCATAGGATGGATTGATTTCTCTTTACTTTTTCTACCAAGGCACCCATTTACCAGATTTTCACCAAGGCACTTTTCTCTTTTTTTAATTTTCTGATTTCTTTGTATTTTTCAAAATTTCCAAAACATCTGGATCTTTGGACAATGCTCTTCTGAAAGATATGATATAATAAACCATGAATATGGCTAGGATTCTCAAAGATATCGATAAGGTGATGATAAAGGACACATATGGAGGATAAGGGTAGATGGTGGTGAAGGTTTCATGTCATAGATTGGATAAAAGGGATGGAAAGATGGAAAGTATGTATTGGATAATGAATGTGAGGATAAGAAGAAGGTATGTTTTGGATGGAAATGTTGGAAAGATCAACTTTGACACACACTTTGAAGGGTGGTGGAATGATGGAGGAACAATGGATGAAGGAGGTGAGGACGTAGCTAAGATAGTGGATTTTGGGATATAGGAACCCAAAGTAGACTTGGAAAGTGGAAAATGTTTGGAAGGAGATGGAATGAAAGCCTTTGAAAGCTTGAATGTCAAGTTTGATTTTTCTTTTGTGTGCAAGTCTTTCAAAAGTGACTTGGGAATCCACATAGTCTTTGATTTTTCTTTCATTTGCAATGCTTTTGAATGCATTTATTGAATGAGGGATTTAGGAACCCACATTTTCTTTGGTTTTTCTTTTTGCTTGGTGGACGTTTGTAGCCTCTTGGATATTTCATTTTCCTTTGTGGACCTTTGCGGCCTTTTGGATATTTCTTTTTCCTTTTCATTCACATGTTGATTAGATGGGACATGGTTATTTTTATAAACATGTGGATTCTTGGATTTTTTATTTTTATGTTGCACATCCAAATTGCTTCCAAAAGACTTAGGAATTTTGGGTGAATGTGAATAATATGGAGGGTTCATATGGATTGGTGTTTGGAAATTCTTCAAGTATGTATGCCTTCGTTGATCTTGATACATGGTAGGGTAAGTGAATGGAGAGCTAGGGATGGTAGGAATGGTTGATGGAGGAATATACAGACCTACTATGGATGGAAGGGATGAAGAATTTGGTTTGGCGACATAGGAACCCAAAATGGATTTGGAGGATGGTGAAGGCATATGGTTGTGTTTGAATGGAGGGAGATAAGTTGTGAAAGGGATATCAATATCTTTGGCATGAGTTATATTTCCAAGGCTCTCATCTTTAAGATTTATCTTTATACCAATAGGCTCATGAGTAGCTTTCATAGGAGAAACTTTGATAGGATCAATTGAATCTTGAAGGGATTTATTATCATGCAAGGAATTTGGAGGAATGATGGTTTCTTGAGGTGAATATGGAGGATCATGAAAAGGAGTTGATGGGATATTTAGATCTTGACAAGGATATTTGGATGGTGTAGAGAGGATGCTTTTCTCTTGATTTTCAATATGTTCATTGGAAATGATAGAAGGGATATCTTGATCTTGCTTGGGAATTGGACTAGGTATAGAGCTTGGAAGGACACTTTGTTCATGAAATGGAAGGATATCAGCTTGAAAGACATGAAAGGGTGCAAGGGGATCATCACAAGCTTCTATGGATATGGGACCTTCATCAAATATGGGAGGGGATTGTATAACATCTTGATCTTGATCTTTATTAATACTTGTTTATTTTCTCTTTGGATTATCCTCTTGACATGGAGCCACTTCTAAGGACAAGGTAGATGCTTGGATATGAGTGGGGAATGTTTGGAAGAATGATGGAGAATCCTTTTGAATAAGCATTGAATCACATGAAGATTTGGGGTCCAAGCTCTTTGTGTATGTGTTTGAATGTGACCTCTTAATCAGGCACAAACACAACATAGTCATTGCTCAATCATCAAATTGTGAAAATGAACATGAATTGTCCATTCCACAAATTTGATTGAATCGACCTGTTTCCTCCTATTTAGTTGGGGTTTTTCAATTACTCTCAGAATGAGAGCCAACAACCATGACCATTGCTAAAATGGAGGATTTGAAAGCATCATAAAAGCTGAAATACCATTTATTCTATATGAGATGCAATTACAATCTAAGAATGGAAATGCATATTTTAATCTAAGAAGCGTGAAAAAGATGATATAATTAAGCTATTAGATATATAAGCAAACTACATTAAGATGCAACATGCTATTAATCTAAATGAAAATTATACTAATTATGCAATAAAAGCTTGAAAGTGAGAGAAAATTAAGACAAGAATTGGCTATAGTTTAGATACTCTAAAAATTGCTCCCTTCAAATGAAGGAAAGAAGGTCCATAATATAGAAAAACCTAAAGAGAGGATGAAGAGTTTCTTGGAAATAAATGGATGACTCTTCATCTCCATGGAGGAAGGTGAGACAAAATTGAAAGATTTATTTAATTAAATGAAGGAATTATTGCCACATGAGTGGCTTTTCACATGGAATTATGGAATTATTTTGTGGATAATCCCTTCAAATAACTAAATAATTATTAATTCCTTTTGATGTGTATTAGCTAAAGGGGGTGGAATTAATTTAATTTAAAAGCATGTAGGACTTTAGAATTAAATTAATTAATCATAGGGATTTTTAGCTAATAAATCTTGAAAATTAGGAATTAAATATAGTGTGAGATTTATGCAAATTCAGGTTTTCTGCATTTGAGACTAAGTCAATTAAAGTCAATTAGGAAGGATAATTTTCCTAGTACAATAGGACTTTGATGATGAGAAAATGCACCAAAATTGATTAGAATTGTAAGGTGTCAATTTTGGGGTGTTACATTTTGCCCTTGTTTGAATTGATGTGCGAGCAGCACGTTGATTCAAAGAATAGTCTGATGTGGCAGATGAAGATTTAGGGAGTCTAGGTTAGGTTTCCAAGACACTGATCAGATCAAGAAGCAGAACCATCTTCAGAATGAAGCATGATTCTCCAAATTCTAAATTAGACTGTGAAGACAACGGTCCAAATACCAATTGAGAGAAAATTGAAATCGGGGTTAGATTGCCCCAATGTCCACTGATAGCTGATGAAGATTTAGGACTATCTCCAGAATTAGGGTTAGATTGCCCCAATACGAAGGTTATCCCTTTGAGATCCAAGTTAGGTTCCCCAGATAATGGTCAAAAAGAGATTTTGAGAGCCGTCTTCAAAATGAAGCATGACTTTCAAGAATTACGGTTAGATTTACCCAATACCTAATAATATTTCAAGAATCATCTCCAAAATGAAGCTTAGTCCCCCAATATCTGGGTTAGATTTCCCAGACACTGGTCAGATTGATATCTTTCACAAGACTATCCCTAGAACGAGGCTCAACCTTCAGGAGTCAGGGTTAGATTGCCCTGATACCTATCCCAAAAGATAGTCAATAGAGATATTTAGGACTATCTCCAGAATGAAGCATAATCCTTGAGGATCTGAGTTAGATTGCTCAAGTACTTAGAAAGATAGATGACAAAATGACAAGATGCGAGACATCAAGATGCCCCTAGAGATTCAAGATCATGGAATATCCAATTTTGACCATAAGGTATGAAACACTGAATATGCCCCAAGTGATGAGATGCCCCTAGTAATGGGGTTTTTGATTCAGATTAGACTGATTCGAGAATGATGCGAAGAGATTCAATGATGCAATCATCCTGCCCCCTCGAGAGCAAAATCAAAATATGACACAACAAAAAGATGATCGACAGTAAAAGATTGCAGATAGAAGTAAGATCAAAGATCTAGAGGAATGCAGAGATAGATCAAGAGAAGGCAGGATTGATTTAAGGTGATCAGGAGGTCCTATTGATTAGGTTTGACCATAGTTGACCAAGTTTGACTAGAATTGATTAGAGTTGACTTTTGATGAAAAGATTGCAGAAGCTAAGAAAATGATGACAAGAGATGATTCTGATAAGAAAGCGACGTTAAAAAGATGACTGCACAAGCGTTGGAGCACGTCAGTCCCAAAATTTTAAAATGCGATTTTGAGTGACTTAGGAGTGTCAGATTTTGATCTGAATAATGAAAATGGATTTGAGTCATGTCCAATGACTGAACAGATCATCTGGGATTTAGGGGAATTATAAGCAGGGTAGCATAACATCTCCACTAGGAATTCATGTCTGAAGTCATTTTCTGGCATTTGTAACATGGAAGCCAGAGTAGCCATGGCATCGACTACTTTATTATCTGCCCTTGGAATTTGTTGGAAAGTAACATGTGCAAAGTATTTCTTAAGATCATCAACCATCTTTTTATAAGGCACTATTTTTTCTTCTTTTGTTTGATAGATGTCGTTCACCTTATTAATAACCAACTGTGAATCTCCAAAGACCTTTAGCTCATCAACACACCATTTAATAGCAATATTTAATCCATTAATCAAGGCTTCATACTTAGCAATGTTATTTTTTCAAGGAAGCATCATTTTGTAAGCCTTTGGTAATGAATACCGTTGAGGTGTAATGAACAAGATTATGGCACCTGACCCCTACTGGGTGAATGATCCATCAAAGAACATGGTCCATGACTAATGTGTGAGAAGCATGATAGACTCATCTGGGAACTTGATGCTTAATGGTTGATGATCTGAAATAGGTTCCTTAGCCAACTAATCTGCAATTTCTTTCCCTTTGATAGCTTTTCTCTCGACATATTCAATATCAAATTCACTGAGAAGCATGACCCATTTAGCTAGTCTACCTGTGAGGGTAGCTTTACTGAGTAAGTACTTTAATGGATAAATTTTTGCAATGATCCTTGTAGTGTGAGAAAGCATGTAATGCCATAATTTATGGGAAGTGAACACCACCACCAAGCAAGCTTTCTCAATGACAGAATAATTCATTTCATAGGAGACCAATGTTCTGCTAATGTAATAGATCGCTCTTTCTTTATTTTTTTGATCTTCTTGGGCCAATAGAGAACCCAGAGATGTTTTTGTTGCTGAGATGTATAACATTAATGGCTTCCCATGAATAGGAGGCATTAATATAGGTGGATTAGCTAGATATTGTTTGATTTTTTGAAAACCTTGTTCACATTCTTTACTCCATTCATAGGTCACACCTTTATGTAGATTTTTAGTAAATGGTTGTGACTTGTCAGCTAGCTATGAGATGAAGCACCGGATAGACTGAAGCTGACCTTGAAAACCTCTAATTTGTCTGATATTGTGAGGTGGAGGCATTTCCATGACAGCTTTCACCTTTGTAGGCTCCACCTTGATTCCTTTTCCAGAGATGATATAACCAAGCAATTTTCCTGAAGTTACTCCAAATGCACATTTCTTATGATTAAGACGTAGTCTAAACTTTTCCATACGATCCAGTATATGGCCTAGATTAGTAAGATGTTCTTTCCTATCCATACTTTTAGCAAGGGTGTCACCAACATAATCCTCCATTGTTTTGTGCATCATATCATGAAATATAGTAGTGCCTGCTCTCTGATACATAGCTCCAGCATTCTTAAGAACAAAAGGCATAACATTCCAGCAGAAAGTGCCCCATGCACAAGTGAAAGTAGTCTTTTCTTGGTCCTCTGGCACAATTTTGATTTGGTTGTAGCCAGAGAAACCATCCATTAGGGAGTACATTTCATACCCTGCTGTCATATCCACAATCATATCAATGTTGGGTAGTGGGAAATCATCTTTTTGGCATGCCTTGTTTAAGTCCCTAAAGTTTGTGCAGACTCTGATAGATTTGTCATGCTTCAAAACTGGAACTATGTTGGAGATCCATTCTTCATAGTTAATTGCTCTGAAGAACCCAGCTTTTAGGATTTTCTCTAATTCCACCTTGACAAGTAGAGCCACATGTGGATGCATTTTTATGAGTTTTTTCTTGACTAGTTTTACCCCAGGAGCTATTGATAGGTGATGCATGATAAGATCAGGATCCACACCAGGCATGTTTGAGTAATTCCATGCAAATTTTATCTTTTTCTCTTTTAAGAAATTTTTGAATTCTTTGAGTTCTTCTATAGATAATGACTTAGCCACATGAATAATGTGTGGATTTTCTTCTGTACCCAGATTTACTAGCTGAGCTGGCTTAATTAGCACCGATGAGTGTTCCTAGAAATGACTCAGAAGCACATCAAGTATCTCATCCTCAAGTGCCTCAAAGAGGTTTTCACCTTTGGATACATCTATTCTTTTTACTTTTTTGGCTCTGACACTGCCACAATGTGGTTTTCACCGTCAGAGCGCCTATTTTTTCTTCTTTTGATTTTATGACTAAGATACTTGATATCAGCCTTGGTCATGTTGACACTTTCTTCACTAGTGGAGGACTTTATAGGTTCATCAGCGTGAAGGTAATAGGCTAGAGCATAGTCATTCTAGAATGTTAGGACTTCATTGGATGAGGAAGGGGAATTCCAGTCTATTAGCTCAGGATGTTAGAGTGAGAGAGAAATGAAAGATTCAAGTGCATTCATGGTATAATCATCGAAAGTGCTAACTAGTAAGCTGAGACTTAGAGAAATCTCATCCAAAGGTGTATTCAAATCCTTTTGACTCCTAGCGAGCGTAGTAGAAGACATCTTAACATTTATGGACTCAGACTCATTAGACCTTTCACTAGACTCTTCACCTATGTTGAGAAGTTTTTCATAGGATCCTTCTGAAAGACTGTCGAACTCATATTCATGGGAATCTATGTCCAAACTCTAACTAGGATGTTTGCACCATGAAGGTTTGGGAGTTCTTGTGACACCAGCCTATTCTTGTGCCAACTTCTCTTGAAACTCTAGTGGTATGTACCATTCACCCTAGAAATCAAGGTCTTGTAACACTTTCCATTGTTCGTAGGTTAATGCATCAAATGGGGTGGTTTTATCAAAATCACTGTCAGTCTCAACTATACTGACACGTGGTACAAAATTATCTAGTTCAGCAAAGAATTCTGCCATGTCTGGAGGAATGGGATAAGGAAAGAAATCTTTGTCAGAGCTACCCTCTATGGTGTCAACTTTAGCTGTGCCTTCAGGTTCTGGTGGAGGATCCAATTTTGGGACAAATTTGTTAATCCCTAGATGGAATAGGATCTTGTTGAAGCCTAAACCAGTTGTTTATTTTTTATTTTGACCCATAGCTTTAATAGGTTCAACTAACCCATTACCATTCACCCCTATTGGACCACTCCCTTTGTATCCAAAGTGTTTCATGATTTTAAGACCTTCATTATTGGGATCTAGTTCACAAGCTGGGGTAGTCTATTCAGATATGTCCTTTCCTTTGTAAAGCCAGGATTTAATATCTCTTTCCTCATCACCATCTTCTAATGGTGTTGAATCTCGTACAAAGGCACCATCATAAACTATTTCAGGAGGAGTAGAAGATTTATTATTCTTAGAAGGTCTCCCGCAAGAACAAGGAGATGGAGGTAGAGCTACTAATGATAGCACAGGTTCTATTTGATACCCCCCCATGCCCATGTCTTTGATTTTCAAATTTTGTTCCATGTCTTTAAGCTTGGCATCATAGAATTCTGTGTATTCTCTATTAGTAGGAACAAAAATATCAGCCGACTGTGTGAGCATATTACAAGAAGAGCCCATACTAGCAGGAACTGTCACTTCTACGCCATAGAAAGGAAACTTAATGCACTAATGATACGTAGAGGGAACCACTTGCATTTCATGGATCAATGGTCTTCCTAGCGGTATGTTATAAGCAAGAGGAAGGTCAAGCACCTGACACGTGACATCTCTTTCAACCAGTCCAACCTGAATGGGTAGCACAACTAAACCTTTAGACTTTCTTTCTTCTTCATCGTAGGCCTTGATAGTAATTCTCTTGTGGGAATCTATGTGATCTTCATCATAGCCTAGCTGAGTGAGAAAGTGAGAAGAGAAAATATTGAGGCCAGCACCATTATCAATAAGGACGCGGCGGATGACTTGTTTTCCAATCATGACTTCTATATGAAAAGGAGCATTATGTGGGTGGCTAATCGAGTGGTCATCTTCTTATGAGAAGGAAAAATAGTGTGGTGAAGTAAAGTGACCCACCATAGATTGAAAATAATCAAGATTGATGTCTTTGGGGACATTAGCCTCTGCAAGGGCTTTATCCAGAATCTACCTGTGAGCAGGCGAGATCTTCAACAGCTCAAAAATGGTTATTTGAGTGTTGGTTCTTTGCAGCTAATCCAGAATGCTATAAATAGTAGTAGGAGGTGTGGGGACCACTTTTGTGGTCTTTTTGGTAGGACCAACAAAATATTTATCCGTCGGATTCTTTGGTGTGGATGTAGTAGCAAGAGGGTCAGGACCCTTGAGAGCGATCTTAGAGTGGGATCTAGTAACGACGTTAGCCCAATTTTGAGACAATTTAGATTCATACAAGTGAGATGTAGGGCCTCTCAAGACAAATAGGGTCTTAGGCTTAGGATCATCCCCACTGCCCTTGATAGTAATCACATCACAATACTCAACTCCAACAAGTTCAATCATGTTGATGACATTGTCATAAGTGGTATGCACGTAGTTAACCTTGGCATTGTTGTTCTTAGCATTGGAAGACTCACCTTTCTCATGATGAGGAAAGGGATCTTTAAATGCCTAGTGATCTGAATTCTTATTATGATTCTCCACAACAATAACCTCATTATCAATCAGATCTTGGACCTTATGGCACAACTGAAGACAAGTAGCAATCTTATGAACCTTGTTTTGGTGATAGTCACACTATGCATTTTTGTTCCACCAATGGGGTCGTGGTTGTGGATCATATGGACGCTTGTCCAAAGGAGTGAGAATCTATTTTTGCACCAAAGTCTTGTAAACTAAATCAAGTGGTTCTCCCAAGGAATTAAATTCATGCTTGGGTCGAGGGGCCCAAGTATTGTTGCTAGAGAATCTAGAAGGTGTTTGACTATTTATTGTAGCCTTTTTAGTAGTTTTGGTCACTTGTATACTATAAGTAATATTGAACACTGGTTTTGAAGGAGTCGAGGTCACATTATCAACCACTTCATCATTCACAACATCTCTAGATTCTTGTTGACAAACTTCCCTTTATATTTGTTGGAAGAGGAGGAACCTTGTTTGTTATCTTTGTATAAAGTGAACTCCCCTTTCTTAACCATAAATGCTTCTATCCTCACATCTTGTTTAATCATGCTGTCAAAATTGAGGGGACCTTGAAGTTGTACCTGATACCCAAAATCAGGAGTCAGATTGTCCAAGAAGATATCGAGTTTCTCAAATTTGGGCATTTTACAAGGATACTTGGTGCAAAGTTGTCTCCATCTCTGGAGAAATGTCAGGAATGGCTCCCCTTATCTTTGCTTGAGATTGCAAAGGTCCATGATGTTGACGGGATGCTTTATGTTGTGAGAATAATGTTGTATAAAGAGATTTGCAATCTCATTAAAAGTCTTGATACCTGTGGGTAGTCAAGAAAACCACTCCATGGTAGGTCCACCCAAACTTTGGGGAAAGAGACACATCAAATAGGTTTGATCATGAATGAACTCCATAGATAGGGCCCCAAATTCTCTCAGATGATCTTGAGGATTAGTGGTACCCAGATACTTATCATACTTAGGGAGTTCCACACCTTTGGGAAAAGGTGGCATATGAAGACTCCTATCAAAAGGAAAAGGACAGATGCTCTCCATCATGAATTGTTGTGTGGTTTTATACTTATCCTTTATAAGTTGGCTAATTTGGTTTTGTATATCTTGAATTGTCTTTTCAATTTGGCAATCTCAGTCTCTTCTTCTTTAGCCGCAAGTGTTTCCACTTGGAAATTTGGGGGTAGCTTAACTCCTTGGTTTACCAAATCTAGAATATATTTCTCTTTATCTTCCGCAAGGAGAATTTCCATCATCTTGATGAGAGCCTTATTATATTTTACAGCATCTATGTCATTTTGAGTTAATGGCTCATCATCATTGCCGAGGATCTCATAAATGCTTTGACTCTAATCTTGACTCTGGTCATGTGGAGGAGGGTGATGGTGATGTTTCTCCTCTTTTTGACCCTGATAATTTTGAGATTGGTCATGGACCCCGCTATATTGACCTTGTAGGTAATCAAAAGGAGTTTCCATGTCGTTGATGTGGGATTGTGTTGTATGCACAGCTTCAGTGTGAGTGTGTGTATCAAGCTAAGAGTTCATGGCCAATGTAACTTTTGGCAAGTCAAAGGAGTTGATAGGATCAAAAGGATTGATATTTTCAAAAGGATCACTAAGGCAGTGAGGATATTCAATAGGGTCAACCCAAATAGGTGACTTTCTAAAGCTTTGTTGATCTGAAAGAAATGGGTTATGTTGATCTTGAAACAAAGGATTATAGCATAGCTGGAACACTGGTTTCTAATTCAAACTGGGATCTATACTGAATGGAGAGGAGGAACATGAGGATCCTTCTTGACTATCAGATTGAACAATGGGTTCAGAATGACCTTTTCCTTTATTACGAGGTTTACTTCTACCTATTCCAAAACCATGAATGGGAAATATGTTTCTGCTTCTATTCATAACAGGCATAAACGAAGATGAAACAAGAGAGAACTTAGGATCCAACTCAGAACTCTATCTCTAGAAATAGTGAAGAGGAGATAATAGGCTAGAATAGCCAAGATGTGAAATTCACCTGACACAAATTATCAAGAGTATGGATAGAATAGTTGAGATGTGACTATCACGTCGCAAGGTACAAAAGAACAGAAAGGTAGGACAGAGACAGAGAGACAAAATGAGTTTGAGAAAGAATCAGTTGGTTTGCAACTCGAGACAATCAGTTTCAGACTGCAGACAACAGGGAAACAAGCAATTAGAGCTCAGGAAAAAATTAGATTAGAGAAAAAACTCATCAGTAAATGGGAAATAACTCACTATTTTAGGACACCAGAGGACAGATTCACGTGAGAAAGTGTTGTTTTGCGTGAGGAAACTCATAACTACGCGCAATAAAATGAAAGCTCACATAAGAAATTGCTCAGTTTCTGAAATCTCGCGCGAGAAAACTCCAGGTTTTGATAGATCAACTCAATTTTTGAGACAAAAATCAGATTTCAAGACACAGTCAGGACTGTTCTCTGACAGAATTTACAGATTTGGGATAGTTTTAAGAGAGTTCAGATCAGCAATCTTAGTTTTAATGTGGCAAACAATCGTTAACAAGCACAACATTTTGATCAAGCAATAGTGAGGCAAGAAGTAGTTCCAAATAGTTCTACCAAGGACAAGACAACTTGGCAGAATCATGGGAGTCTTTGTTTAATCATGATTGGATAGTTTAAGACTCGAAACAAACACTTATTTATCCCTACAAAAAAAATGGTAGAGAAGACAAAATCTGTGTCTCACTATCTTATGCGTATGTGTGCACCTCACACAGCAGTGTCACCCCTGAGAGGGCACCCGTGTTTTTGGTGTTTCCAAGGACTCAGTAATATATGTTCAAAGGTTATCCTTGAAGAAAGGGCCAGTGTCATATACCACCTCAAGCATCCAGGTGCATACCTATGTTTAGAATCTAGGGGAGAGATTCTTCCCCCTCCCTGTGCACAGATTATGTCTTCTATCGGAGGTGGTCTGGGTAGGCATCTAACTAAGAAATTTTTTAGTGGGATTCCATTCACAATAACCTTTAGTGTCCCCAATACAAGGCTAGGGCCTTATATCCACACCAACACTTGAAATTCATACACCCCTGCAAGCAGGACTGGGAGCGGCACCGCTCAGTACAACAGACAAGGTTTTCTAAAGATGATAGTCAGAATCATGAGAAAGAATTTACCATAGCTTTGGAGTCTTTGGACTTGACAAAACATACTTTATTATAGTGAGGTGGAATCACCGGCAATAGGTTTGTACTCACTTGGGTCATTTCTGGAGGTTCAACTTCTGGTAGGCCCTCTAAAGGTGACACAAAACTTGGCTTGGATTCGAGGGTCAGATTTTTTGATTCTCTCAAAGAGAGAAGAGCATACTTCTCTACCTCTTCACCTTACCCAAACATGCAAGACATATTCATCACCGAGATAACTCTCCTCCAACTAATTCACAAGCCTTTGGGTTTCTGATTCTCTCAAAGAGAGAAGAGCATAATCCCCTAACAAGTGAACGTCCTAAAGGTTCATTCTCTTTCCTTTCTTCCCTAGGTCTCCATCATGCTAGCAACATCTGGTTCTTGGAGTCATCCATGGGCATCACTTCAATGTAATCAAGAGCCTATTCTCCTATTTTGCTATCAAGAATCCTAAGAAATTTTAACAAGAACCTGTTTATACTATGTGAAGAAAGCGATAAACAAGCACAATGTTTTTTTATAATCTTCGACAAATGTCCTGCAAGCAAACCATTAGCAAGTTTGTATCTTTGTCAAGTGACATGTAGCCCACTGTTATGCTATCAAAAAAATTAGAAAGATAAGAAACAACAGCATGTTAGAATGATAAAAAAATAGAAAATGTACATGTAAAACAATGAAATTTTTAAAAAATTGGCCCCGAGTCTCGCACAAGGAAGTACAAGACTTCCCACGAGGAATTGCAAGGATTCGCGTGAGGAAGTGCAAAACTTCAAGCGGCCTGCTCAGAATTCTTGCACAAAAATCCATACATAGAAAAGTACGACTATACGGCAGAGCACAGAATTTTATCAAAAAAAAATTTGAGAGTGAGGTCAGAAATCAATTTTCTGCCCCACAGTGGGCGCCAAAATGTATGTGTCTAAATCTGACCTCTTAATTAGGCACAAACACAACATATTCATTGCTCATTCATTGAATTGTGAAAATGAACATGAATTATCCATTCCATAAATTTGATTGAATCGACCTATTGCCTCCTATTTAGTTGGGGTTTTTCAATTACTCTCAGAACAAGAGCCAACAACCATGACCAATGCTAAAATGGAGGATTTGAAAGCATCATAAAAGTTGAAATACCATTTATTCTACATGAGATGCAATTACAATCTAAGAATGAAAATGCATATTTTAATCTAAGAAGCTTGAAAAAGATGATAGAATTAAGCTATTAGAAATATAAGCAAACTACATTAAGATGCAACATGCTATTAATCTAAATGAAAATTATACTAATTATGCAATAAATTGAAAGTGAGAGAAAATTAAGACAAGAATTGGCTATAGTTTAGATACTCTAAAAATTGCTCCCTTCAAATGAAGGAAAGAAGGTCCATAATATAGAAAAACCTGAAGAGAGGATGAAGAGTTTCTTGGAAAGAAACGGCTGACTCTTCATCTCCATGGAGGAAGGTGAGACAAAATTGAAAAATTTATTTAATTAAATGAAGGAATTATTGCCACATGAGTGGCTTTTCACATGGAATTATGGAATTCTTTTGAGGATAATCCCTTCAAATAACTAAATAATTATTAATTCCTTTTGATGTGTATTAGCTAAAGGGGTGGAATTAATTAATTTAAAACCACTTGGGACTTTAGAATTAAATTAATTAATCATACGGATTTTTAGCTAATAAATCTTGAAAATTAGGAATTAAATATAGTGTGAGATTTATGCAAATTTAGGTTTTGTGCATTTGAGACTAAGTCAATTAAAATCAATTAGGAAGGAGAATTTGCCTCGTACAATAACACTTGATTGATGAGAAAATGCACCAAAATTGATTAGAATTTTAAGGTGCCAATTTTGGGGTGTTACACTTTGAAGCATGGAAACAATTTGCAACAAGATGTAAATTAGCTTGGGTTTCTTTTAGAGGTAGCCCTTAAGGGTATACATAGTCAACGTGGAAAGTATCATCATTAGGCTCACTCTTTGGTGGAGGAATTTTGGATAGTTGTGAAGCTTTGTGAGAGGACAAAGGATGAAAGGAGTAAAGGCCATGGGAGAAACCTTGCTAGATAGAGGTTTGTGCATTAGATCTTTCTTGAAAGTGGTACCTTTCTCTTCATTCTCTTTATTATCTTGATTGCAAATAGGGTGGTCATGAAATTTCCCTTGATCCAAGATAGGTTTGTTGCACTTAAATGTTTCATTTTGTGAAGAAGATGAAGAAATGGATGGCCCATCATTATAAAAAAAAGGAAAAAATGATCGTAATGATGGATTTTTAGATGATGTATCCTTTTGTTTTTCCTCATCCTTCTTTAAGGTTGATATATCATTATTATGAGAAAGGGTAGCTCCTTATTGAGCAAAATATGCTTCATTATCCTTCTTCAAAATTAAGCACATTGTTTCCATAAATATGGGATCTTGGGATACCTCCAATATGTCATCTTCAGTTACTTCATCGTATTGAGTCCTATGGAGATTTTGATCTTGATTTTGATAATTATTCTCCACCATAGGATTGATTTGTTTCTCAAATAGATTCATCATTATAAATGTTTTTGAAGAATATGATCTATTTGTTTCACTAACAAAGAACAACTCCGAAAAGGGTATCAAAATATGATTTCAAAATTGTTCCAAACTCTCGGGAAATGCCCCTTGTTTGCCCTTCTTATTTTTTGGGCATCGCTTTCCTATGTGTAGGCGTGACTTAAATGTTAATAGGCGTCAACTGGAATTTATGTAGGTGACACTCTGCAGTTGAGTAGGCAGCTTTTGCCTATTGATAGGCATTGTTTAAATGTTTTCAGATGTCACTTTCCAGTGACTTACGATGTGTTTAAAAGATGCTAGGCATTGTGTCAAATTTGCAAGCGTTACAGAACTGTCTGCAAGCGTTGTTTAACTGCTCATACGCAGCATTTGGCAGATCAAAGTTATTTTTGTCAATATTTTTAGTTTTTAAAAGTTTAAGGGTTATGATCAGGTCTGCTAGAGAATATTCTTGCTTGAAAAGTAAATACAAACTCAACACACACATCAAATTTGAATCATGTCCCTTAAAAAACATAATGTGTATGTTCTTGGTCATTTTAACAAGTATAAAATAAGAATAGCTTCCACGCAATCTACCTAGAGTCAGATTTGGCTTTTAACATTTGGCTCTAGAGATTAGGATTGCTACTTATTTGGGTTTTAATGATCACCTCCATTCTAAACTATTCCAAGTTCTTTTACCCCCTTGCGGGCTTCCCACATGCACAAAAGTATGATTTTGCGCAATCCCAAAGGACTACTCGAGGAAGTGAAGAAACTTGCACATAATCTAGTCACCTTCCCATTAAGGAAGAGTGAATTTATTTATAGTGGGTTGGATAGTATCGCGGAAAAATTGATTGTCTCCCACTTTGGGTCATTCCCTCTCACTGTCCTCGTAAGGAAATTCTCGAGAGGCAGGCCCTCTAAATCTCTACTTTAACTAGCATATATATGAAAGCAAATAAAGTGAACTTGGTTCAACAAGTTTGGGATTTTGATTCACTTAAAAAGTGAAGAGCATATCCTTATTGTTGTTCCTTGTTCAAAACAATTCTAGAAATATTGATTCTTTTTCAACCTAGTTACAAACAGGTTCTTATAATTGAAATGACGCAATTTAAGCAAAAACAAGCTTGATAAGTGGATTACCTCTTTTGAATCTAGCAATGGCTAGGTGCATTTTTGAGTTTTTTTACTTATTTTCAACTCACCTAGTGGCGATCATTCCCTCTCTCGCTCCTCCAACAAGTTAGTCAACACAAAGGCCAAAGTGAAGAAAACTTGAAATCAAATTGACAAATGCTCCTAATTTCTTTTGATAAAATTCATCAAATCAAGTTTAAAGAACTTAAAGCCTAAAAATCAATTTAAAGTAGGGAATTTATTTTTGTATGCACTACTCACTTTTAAGTAATGATCATACAAATTTTCTTCTACCTCTAAATTTGCTAAAATATTGGCACTATGCAAATATTTAGAGTATTTTTTGAGAGCTCTAACCTCTTTGCTTTCTTTGGTAACTCTGAATTCTAGCTTCTGCATCTTCGAATGCTTTTTCATTTGCAAGAAAAAAAAACACAGACAGAGAGTCAAAAATTAGAATTTAATTATTTAACAAGAAAAGAATATAAAAAGTAGCAGGCGGCATTTAACAGCTAGCAGGCGTTATTTAAACTATTCCTAGGCATTATTAAAAACTACATAAGTGTTGGTTTCTAGTGAACTAGGCATTATTTTACTCTACTAGGTGTAATTCTTTAACTGACAGGCATGACAGAAAGTGAAAGTTTCTTAAAAGAAAAGTCCACAGGCATCATTTAAAACTTTGTAGGCGGCTTTTCCTGCAGCATAGGAGATGCTTTACTGTCACAGGTGTGACAATTTATCTCAAAGGTAGCACAGAAGAAAAAAAGAAAGAAAAGAAGGAATTATGTAGGTGTCAGTTAAATTCTGGCAAGCGTCGCTGAAATGTGTGTAGGCGTCACTTCCCTGAAAATTTGCAAAATTTGCACAAAGTAAAGCAAAACACATATAAAAACTCACAACAAAAATTCAATTTTCCTGTGCTCTCTTATTGCTCATCCTGATGATGGATCACGGAGTGTGATTCGAAATGTTTTATTTGATGCTAAAAATTCACAACACAATCAAATCCAGAAATTGTTAACTGTTACATACAAAAACTTTGAAAATGATGAAAAAGAGGCCTAAAACCCCATGGTGGGTGTCATTTGTGTGTGAATTTATTACACCTTCATGAGATTGATTTATTTAACTACAATTCTATGGAAAAACATAAACAATTTAAACTAAAGAATTGCATTTAAATCACTAAACATCTCATGGTTCTCTAACTAGTATGTTAGTAAAGCTCTCAACCTTAATCTCTACTACTGACAATCCTAGAATGAGAAATTGATACAAAAATATGCCTAATCTAGCTCAATTCTCTCTCAAAATGATGATTCATAATTCAAGTGCTCATGAAATGCTCTCCAAAATGCTCAATTTGCTATTGAAACTCTCAAAATGCTCAAGATTGCTCAAGATTGCTCAAAATTGCCTATAGATTGATGCTATGTGTGTTATAAAAATGTGTCACACTTCTATGAGTCATTATATTCAAGATTGCTCAAGAATGAGGTCTCGAATAGTGACTCATAGCTCTCTATTCATGGAGTGCAAGGGTTTGTAATGGAGGCCCTCAGATTGACCT
>MU224129.1:621472-642738 GCA_018584345.1 Thuja plicata | reverse complement strand
TAATTCCTTCTTACAATTTTGTCTCCCCTTTTGAAATATTGAGCTACTCAATATTAAATGCCAATTTTGACTCAAAATTGGTCATCTTTTCAAGTCTATGTGTCTCCTATGTGGCTCTTATGTGGATACCACATAGGTTCCACTTCATCCAAGCCTCTTCCTCTCTCCAAAAACTCTATAAATAGAGGCCTTCACCTCTTCATTTTTCATCTCTCATTGTGCATTGCTATTATGCTAGAATTGCTTTAGAATCCATAGTTATTTTCATGCTTATGTTCTTAGTTTCTAGTTTTTATGCTTTCCATGCTTAAATCACTTAGAAATCACATGATATGTTTCAATTTGGTGAATGAATCTTGTTTTCTATCTAGCATATGCATATCATTTTCTTAACTAGCTTAGAGGATCATCCTTTTGAAAGATTTGAGACTAGTTCCTTATACTAGCTCTTGAATTCTTTCATCTTATCAATCTTGCATTTTGCATTGGGATCCATTGTATTTTGTGTGTTTGAGAGAGCACACCTACATCCTATCAAGAAGAGAAAATCAAAATGAGTAAAATAGGGTGCATGGTTACTTATTTTTAGCTCAATCTGATGTTATGTTGAGTTCTTTGTTGCTTTCTTGCTTTTTCATGTGATTTTGAATTGATGTGCTAACCCACTAATGTTTTCATGTTTGAGCTTGCTCCCAACAGATTGAAGAATTCCTCATACTACACTTATGTTTTCCTAATTTCTAAATGCAATTTAGCTCAAATTCTTAGAATTGTTATAATATTTCATTTGGAGCACCTAAAAAGAACTTTGCATTACAATTTTGCTTGCATTCTTAAAATCTTCCATTCTAAGCATGAATTTGTCACTAATTTATGCATAATCTGAGGGAAAATTATAGCGCATTTCATACCCTTCTTAAATAGGGAGCAATATGTCGATTTAGTGATGTATATGTGCTTTTCCTTTGTTATTTCATGTTTATCTCACTAATGCAATGATATATTGAAGTTTTTTGTTGCAGCTTGCAGGTCCACAAAATACACACACACATTAATACCCATTAACAAAGAAATAATTACCTAAGTATTTTCCATGGAGGATTTCTCGAAATATGACATAAGGATTAATTTGGAAACCTTAAAGTGTTAATATATACCAAGAAACTAAAGGTATGTATTGCAGGAAATGGTTGTCACTTCATAGGCCTAGGTTTGGTGGTGAGTTAGAGAATTTTGGGAGCACAAAAAGGTCTCCATATAGGGTAGAATGGTTTCATAAATACTTCCAAATGACCTATTATGCACATCACCATGTGCTATGCTGTGAGGGCAATTCCTACATACCAGGGAAGCTCATGGTTTTGTCTTGTGATATTGAAAGCACAATTGATTGTAGAACCTTTGATTATATCTAATTTGTAGCGAACGCTATACATGATGAATTAGTTAAAATTCAACAAGATGATTTTGTGGTGAATTTCAATTGGTACTCCCTTATTATGGATATATTGTTATGGAAAGGATAGGAAAACAAGGCTTTGACACCTAATTTTCATATTAGGATATTTGATGAAAATGGATATAGGAAGCCAATGCAACTTTGGACTTTAGTTGAGGACTGTGGGAATAAAAATTCCTAATATCTTCACTTTGATCAATATCTTGTCTAGAGGATGTATAGGACATGCAGTGCAGAGTTTCTAAGGTTAAAAAAGAAACTAATGGGTTCTTAAGGCCAAAAGGGAGAGAGGAAGAAAGAATGGTGAAAATTGATCATAACTAGGCATATTTGCATTTAGCTAAGAGCCAAAGTTACATTAGAGTGTGTGGATTTAGTGGTAAGACGCATGGTTTGCCTTTCACTATGCCCAATAGATTTTCTATCTTAGAAATTGCATGACAAATGTTTGAGATAATGATTCTATTTATGAAGAATAGCAAGGGTTCTTTTCTTCCATCTTATCTAAATATTGGTGACTTTTAAATAAACTCAGTACAAGGATATGAGAAATCCATTGAATTATTGAAGACATACAATTTACCACTATTTGTCAACGATACATGAGAAGATAAAACAAAAGGAAAATGGAAGTAAAAACTTAGGAGGTTCCTTTTGTATGGTGTTATAGATAGGGCCATAGACGGTGTAGACATTATAATATTTTTTTCTTAAATGGCTAGAAGGGTTGTTTGAATTGGAATACAGTTTTAGAATTATGAATTTATAGAATGCAATGGTGGGAAACCCATCCTATGATTTACATATTAAAGTTTGCAAACAATTCTTACTTAGGGATTATTTATGAGGTAGATGTGGATGATTGAACAAGAAGATTTCAGTGCCTTGGTCATTTCCTAGACCATATGCAATTTTGTTCCACAATGTACATGTCCTTTCCTATAGGGACCCACCTCGGCCAATATTCACAAAAAATTGTTTATTTTCTAGATCAGTATTGACATAAGGACCAAGAGAATCAAATTGAATAATGACTTGGTAACCTTTTTGTTTACATTTTCTTCTCACTTTTGGTTGAAGAAGATTTTTATTTTTAGGATAATTTTTGCATATTGTTTGTAACTGATTTTGATGTAACACATGGAAATTTGACCTAAGGCTTGTATTTATCCCTTATGTTTATATATGGGAATTATGGGTCATTTGCAAAGGGTTCAGAAAATCATATTGTAGTGGGTAGGTATAATAGTTTTTGAATAAAGTATTTTTTTGCATAAATAGAAATCATAGTCTTATGTTGAATGAAATGTATGAAAACTTTTGGAATAATTAGTGAGAATCTCACCACTGATTGTATCCTACTTTGTTTTATTTTTGTTGTATAAGCTTATCTATTCAAAATATATTAATATTTCTTTATAAAGATCTCATTAATGTGTGATGTGTTTACTGGTTTTCTTCAAGGAAGAGATTAACCTTTCAAATGCATTACAATAACTTAGGGAAAAAGTAGTGATTTTATTAGATATGATCTAAGATGATAAGTTAGAGTGTTTGTGTAATGCATGAGATTTTAGATTAGTATGTGAAATTCATGTCAATTCACTGGATGTATTAATATGTTTTAATGGAATTAGGAATTGGTCCATGTTGTTAAATTTTCAACAACCAATTTGAAAACAAAACAAAGTTCATTTCCTTTTATGTTGTTAGGAGTAGAGTTAGAATTTTACTCTAAAAAATAAATGGATGATATACAATCATAATTGAGCCAATTCTAGATTAGATCATATGTATTCTAGTTAAATACGATGAGAGTTATGTGCGTAAATGTAATGCTTCAGTAAATATCTGCACATCCATGAATATTAAAAAGATTACCCACTTGGGTTTTGCAGAGCTTGGAGAGTAGGAGAATTTATCCATTTCTTGAGGAATTCTTATGAATTGGTCATTGATCTAAGGCATATATTGGTAGGAGAAGGAAAATATTTAGGGTAATATTAGCAATTAGATGGAGGAACCAACAGTGTGATGAACTCCATTGGAAGTTATCAATCAAGATTTTAAAGTCAAATTTTAGTGATAATAATAAAATTTTCAAGCTTTTCTTATAAAAGAGCTTGGTGACTGGCCATAACCTTAATGAAATTATTAGGAAAAACACCAAGACTACCAATGAAATAGAAAATAACCCTACCAATATGATCATGAGGAACACCTCATAGGCCAACATTTTTAAGATGGTCTTTTAAAGCTCTATCAATATTAATTTTAGCCAAACTTAAAGAAAGGTATTCCCATTTAGTAAGTTTATTTTATGAAAGGTTATTATTGAAATACATAGAAGAGGAATAAACCACAAGAGTACAAGGTCCTATCAAAACTCTAAATTCACACTAAGAATTCATTTGATCATCTTGACTCAAAACTTTGACATATTTTTTTAAGATTGGTCATAATCCTTCCTCAAAACTAATACTAGATATGAATAGTTATACCATTGAAAATACTTTGAGCGTGTCCCCTCTATAAATTTCAACAAATCAAACCGTGACTAATATCATGCACCAAATTAAAAGTAAAAGTCTAGTTATTCCTTTAAATTACCAAGAAATCATACTATAAGCGGAAAACACATACGGTAAAGGAGTAGGCTAAAACAATGTCGTCAATCTCTCTATCTTGAAGGCAAGAAAATACATTTGTTTAGAGGTCAATCACCCCATGTTTATGTACATTAAATTGATAAATTAAAGTTAAAAAGTGATAAGTTTAACAAATGTTTGATGCAATAAATTCATTTATATTGATTATGGTAACTTTACATACAATCTAAGGAAAACAAATTTGATGAAATTTATAGTTGGCACCTGAATATTTTGTTGAATACTTCCTATAAGATCTTTGCACTTTGCATTCATCACTTGCTTTTAAATATTGCTAAAAAAAATTGGCTTCATCAAAATTAGATATATGCTAAACAATATTTTTAACATTTTATAAGGTAAAGAATAAGCCCATTATTCTTAAAAATAAGTTATTTCATCAAACTAGACTTTGATAAATTATATTAAGAAATTAAATCATTATTTATCTATCAATTATTTTTTATAAAATAAATAGGTTCAATACCATAGATTGTGAAGATCAATCTTTATTTAATAAATCAATCAAAGGATAAGATACAAGGATTAGACAACTACAACATGAAAATCTGAAAATTAAGTTGTTTTAAAATGGAAAACCATGCTTAAATCCTTCTTCTTAATTACATAAAATATTAGCTTACATATAATTCTTAATAACCCTATCATATATGAATATATAATAGAAAATAATAAATAATATCAGCATAAGATAGTCACAATGAGACATAATCAACAACATAAGAACATCACATAACACAAAATTTATGTGGAAAAACCCTAGCAGGAAAAAAATCCACTAAGAGAGGCCAAGTATAAATTAACAACAATAAATGTGATTACAATAAATTCACTTCCATTATCCTCTTTGTCTCCAAAATGAAAATACTTGTGTACCTATGAACAACCTCCTTATGTGTCCCACCTATCTTTATTCTTGCAAATTAACTCTACATTCAATTGATTTTCATATCATTTCATACATTCTAGATGCAAAGAGTCAAAGTTATAGAATGGAAAGAGATCTAAAACCACCAATAAAGGTGTAAAAAGAAGGATATTTATCCATAATTACTACAACCCTTAGATTACCACCACAGAAGCCAAGAAGACACTAGTTTTGGGTCTAATACATTCTCTCCAACTTGGGCGTCCAATATTGCAAGATATTCATTACATTAAATGTAATAAATGATAGAATACCAAGAGACATATGTTTCCTCTTCCAAGCGCCCACTTACAGAAGCTCAAAGGTCACTCATTTTTCCACTTCTTAAGTCATTAATTGTCCCATTCTATGCATCAAACAATATTAAATAATTATTTTCACAATCTGTTGTTACCATTACCAATGGGTCCCATCACCCCTTATGAATGTATTAAAAACAATAATGAGAATAAGTATTGAAAAAAAAAATCTCAATACACCCTAAGTGTCTTAGCACATTTTTCAAGGATTTAGAAACCATGTCATAAGCTTTAAAAGGTAGAGGGGACATTAATCCTAATATGATTATGTCAAGCCCTTGGGTTTAGCCCCTATTTAATTTGGAAAGTTGATTTTCTATGTCTAGATGCATTGACTCGTCTTGCCATTAATAGTTGATGGTCTTCTTCTTTTGGGATTTCATGCTCTATTTGTCGAGTTTTTTTTCTCTTGCTCTAGATTTATATGTTCTTGTAGCTAAATGATTCACATTTTTTTACCAATGTGGTTATCTAGTAGAGGGTTACAAGTATCTCCCCTCATAAATTTAATCTTCAACTTGTCAATGAAATTGATTTCAATTTCTTTTGGACATCACTTTCATTTCAAACTCAACCAAGAGTAGGTGGTGGCAAGGGGAATAATAAGGAACAAAATTATCTAAGATTTCATTGATAGTAAGATGGGAATTGAGATACAACCTAGACTAAAGAATCTTGATTAGTTTTCAAGTGATTTTGGCTAATAAGTTTGTCATATTATTGTCTAGTCGAATAAATTCCTAAATAGGAATTTGGAAAGAAAACAAGGATAATAAAATAATAATAGGAATTACCACTATAGAGTGTAATTTATGTTAATCAACATAATATGTGGGATTTAAAATATGAAAAGGTGTATATGCAGAAGAAACCCTAGAATAACCTTCATTCTTAGAACCTATGACTTCAACTACATAACATGATATTGATCTTGATCTTATATAAATGTTTTCCCTTCTCATGAAAGAAAATTTGTCTAATCGATAAAAGGAATAATTACATGTGTGTGCCTTAACCATCAACTACTATACCTTGATATGTGTCATAAATTTCACAGATAATAAACTTGTAGTAGTAACAATAATTGAGTCTAATAAACTAAAAATATGGCGCAACTTGGGGCGTTATGAAGGGTAGAGAAGAATTTTGAGAAGCAGTATGGATCACCAACGATGGCTCTGGCCTCTTGGGAAGGATATCAGATTTAAATGAAGATAATAAGGAGTCTTCAAATTCCAAGGGAGGAAGTCCCTCCCTTGGAAAGCACTGATAATCTCAAAATGGTTGGTTGGGGCTAACTGGCCCCTGACTAGGGAAACCTCATTAGGAGACTGATGCTAGCATTTTTTGATGGTCATATTCTGCTTCAATAATCTAGACTATCAGAATTATGTATTCAAGGCAGTTTGGGGTCATTATGGGGGACAATGCAACATTTATTGTTATCTCTATCTTTGTCACTTAGTCAGATTGAATTTGGTGGTCTATACTATTTCTTGATAAAATTAATCTGTGTATGTATATACAATATTTGTGGTTACATAAGAGGTCTGTAAGTGGTGATTTTGAAATCATAAAATCCAAATAGGTTGGTGGCTTGGGATGACATCCTCTCTTTGGATGCTCAGTGGTAATGTTTGTTTGATTGTGCTTAATATTATGGGGTTTCATCTATATTTTGGTTGGATAAAGAATATCAAACAAGAGATGGATTTCACCAAGACTTGGGTCATTCCTTCTATGGAGGGTATGTTTTTTTCAACTTGAATAGTACCATAGGCTGTCATTTGTATTCTGCTATTTGTGAGCAATGACATGAGGTTTTCTTTACCTATTTCTTTCCTCATGCCACTCTTTTGAACCAAGTCTGTAATTTTTGTGATTTTTATATCTCAATATAATATTTTGGCTTCAGCCTCTTATCAATAAAAAAAATTAAAAAAATAATTGAGTCTAATAAAAAAGGTTTCCACCTCATGGAATGAGAAAATCCTCCTAGTGTCAATAACCATCGAGGTAGAAAATAATTTTGGTTCAACTCAACAAAAGAGTGTTCATTGTATTTAGAAGTGACAAGAAATCCATAGAAACAACTTCATTTTATTGGCTCTCAAACATGTCATTCCATAAATCCTAAATACTCGTTACATCCTATTATTGAGCCCTCTAGACTCTGTTATATTTTAATTCAAATTTTAATCATGATCCTATACCTTGAACTATGAACAATTAGAATTTGTTGATGAATCAACTCTATATTAGTTGGATTTAGTTTAAGTGATTTTTCATACTAAATTAAATTTCAAGACTTGAAAAATTATGGTTTACGTTATGTTTAAGTGGTTTATTTTGATATATTTAGATTCTATCAAACTAACTACCTCCTTGGTTTGATGAGTGGATAAAGGAGATTGTGCTTCCCCTCTAAGATGAGGACAAAGATCATGAATATAGAGAGGGTAGAAAATCCCAAACAAAAGCCACAACCACCATAGGAATATATTGCAAGGTGTGCACCCTTGGTGTCCTTGTGTTGTGTAGCATAGTGGTGGTTCATGACATGGATTAACTATCTTCTGTATCTTCTATATGTCCAGTGGTTGTATCAAGCATTAATAGGTTGATCTTTTGGTGCAACAACAACAAAAAAATTAGTATCAGAGCCGAGGTCGCAAATTTGAACCCCATGCTTTTATTGGGAGCGAATGTTGAAGGTGTTGGAAATGAGTTGAGTAACTGAGAGGGGAGGGGTGAATCAGTTACCATAGAGACAAATCCAAGTCCCTTAGATGTCTTAAACAAATTTATCATTGTTGCTTGGTTAACATAGATATTCTACTATCACTTGGCTAACATAGTAAATCTTAAGATATTAATTATGATTATCCTTTAGTAATTAATTGCAGAAACATAAACCATAAAGACAATAACATGTACACAGATAACACCAAGATTTAATGTGGAAACCCAATATGGGAAAAACCACCAATTGCAACTAGTCATTGTTTTTCACTCTTCTGAAGTGAGCCCTGTTAGGAGCCAACCCTGTTAAAGGTTACAATAACACATTGTTAGGTGTGACCCTGTTAGAGGATTTAATCACCCTGTAAGGAGTGGCCTTGTTAGAGGTCTTCAAACACTTCAATGTAGAAATGTCACCTTGTGAGAGGATTTACAAAAGACTGTTAAGTCTACTTTGTTAAGAGATTTTGATCACTACTACAATTGTTAGAGAGTAAAAATGGATTGACCTATTTTGATAAGCAACTGTCTTTGCTGATTCAGATCTCTGTTCTGGATTTAATTACTTGATCCTCACTAATCAAATATTCTATTGCATCTCTGTGTGTTTTGTCCTCAATCAAAATCTCATTTGATTTTGCCTTCACTCTTTATGTCATAAACACATATCTCAATTTCTTACTTCTACAAATTCAATCCAAACTTGACCTTATATATATGATAAGCCTTGTCAAGTCGGCCTTAATAACCTTCCAAATAATCAATTAAACTTAAGTTTGTCGACTTCATATAACCAATTAAACATAAAATGTAAATTGTTTTTAGTCGGCTGACAGTAAATGCTTAACTCGGTCAACACTAAAATCCTTCAACGCCCGACCAACACTGTAATGCCCGAGTGAACTCGGTTAGAACTGAAAATCACTTTGGTCTTCTTCAATGCCTGAGATTTCTTGGCATGAATTGACTGTGCTCGGATAGGATTAGACATTTGTGTAAACATCACTATACTTGTGTAAACATCAATGACAATACACAATTAAATAATTGTCATCAACAATCTCCCTCTTTGGCATTTATGGAAACACAACATGTCATAATACAAAGAATTATAGAGAAATAGACATAAGAGTGAAAAAAAAATTAATTCCCTTAGCTTCATTTTGATTCTCATCCAAAAACTCCCTCTGTCTTCACAATCACTGAAATACATATTTCTCCCTCTTACATTAATCTCTTGAAATTTCTCTCTCTGTCATCAATCTTTCCATCAGTAATCTTTATGACATCAGTAATCTCTCCCTCTTTGACAACCAATGCCAAAGACACCAACTGATATATATCCAATTAAGTTGTAATGTACATGTTTGTACTGATTCATATGCAATAAGCTCTGAATATCTGCGTCAACATGTTAAGTTTGTTATGTAGCTCGGTTGATGCATCACTAAACTGTGTTTTAGTGAGCCTCAGTTAGGGGAATCACCCCTAGCTTTCCTTAGGTAATGGTTTTGTGAATATGTCTGCAATTTGTTCTTTAGTATTCACATATTCCAATCTTACTTCCTTGTCCTGAACTAATTCTCTCAAGAAATGATACTTTATTGCAATATGTTTAGTCTTAGTATGCATCACAAGGTTCTTTGAAATGTTAATAGAACTGGTAATGTCACAGTAGATAATGACTAGTTCTTTGATTTCTTCCTTCATACCTGACAACAGTTGTTTGAACCATATGATATTTTAACAATTTATTGCTGCAACAACATACTCTTCTTCTGTTGTAGATTGAGAAATGCAGTTATGTTTCTTGTTGGTCCATGAGACTAATCTCTTTCCAAGAAATAATGATCCACCACTTGTGCTCTTTCTGTCATCAACACTTCCATCCCAATTGGCATCAGTAAAAGTCTTCAAATTAAAGTGTCCTCCTTTCTTATACCATAATCCATACTCTTCAGTACCCTTAAGATATCTCAGAATCCTTTTGATAGCCATCAAATGATTCTCTCTAGGATTAGTTGAAAACCTTGCAACAATACCAACTGCAAATGCAATATAAGGTCTAGTGTGAACAACATAGTGAAGTTTACCAATCATAGATCTGTAGGTAGTCTGGTTTACTTCCTTTGAATCATCATCCTTAGACAACTTATGTCCAATAGGCATGGGTGTTCCAACTGGTCTAGAGTCTTCCATCCCAAATTTCTTCAGTATCTATTTCATGTATTTAGACTGGGTAATGTAGATACCATCCTTTATCTGATAAACTTGTAAACCAACAAAGAATTTGATTTCTCCAAACATAGACATCTCAAATTCCTTACTCATAGATTTGGAAAATGCTTTGCATAAATCATCATAACCAGTATACAGTATATCATCCACAAATAATACAGAGGTGACAGGAAGAAGTGTAGTGTTCCTCCTTTTCCTTCAATAAGGCATCCAAGACAACTTGGGTTCTCCTAGGATCCTAGATCCTTTCCCACACAATGTATTTTACCTATCCAAGGTGGTAGAATCAGTTTCCAACCTTTCCCAATTGGATACAATCCAATTCAAACTCTTACACTTTTGGGCTTTAGGGATACTAGCCCTATTTTAGGCCTCAACCTAGAAGTCTTCACCAGTGAATTCACCAACCCAAACTAACTATTAGGACACCTTCATTATTTCCTAAAGACCAAGAATCACCCTTTGGTTCAGCCATCCACTTTCCGTACAGTACCTATCTAGGACTGTCCTAGAATTCCTTGTAGTATTATCCAGGAGGTTTTTCCAACTTAACTTTCCCTCCTAATTACTTTCTAGAAAACTAAGGATATATCCAGATACCCTTTATGAAGCTATTTCAGACCCCAAATCCTTGAAGTTCAACTCCACTCCAGCAACCCCTAACTCTCACCAAGTTTGCAGACCTAATTGGCCTAATTAGGCTTGGATTTCAAGGCAAGTACTAGAAATTGGGTGCATGGGATAGAAACAGTGCTTCAGATGTCTTCAAATAACTCCCTATAACTCCACTCCTAATTCACTCAACCAATCTCTTTATTAAACACAATACTTCCTTCTCCTTCGATCTAGGCTGAATACATTGAGATATTCAGTCTAGGGCTTGATGCATGAGGGTCTTACCCTTCGAGCAATTTCCTAAGATTGTAGAATCATTAAATATACCATCCTAACTTGCATTTTCTAGGATCTTAGAGAAATCCACCAGTTAGAATGCAAGTTAGGACTCCATTTGCAAACTGTGCTTCAAATAGACTCCTTCCTGGACTGCTTTTTGGAAACTTCAAATAAAACTTGTCAAATCAAAAACAAATGACTTCAAATCAATCTCATAATGACAATAACACACAAGACCTTCAAGACATCAACTTGGTTTCCCAAACTCACACCTTACACGGTCATACAACTCAGAAATGCTCACAAAACTGCTTCATATTCCATTTCTCATGCATCAAAATTACATCTCAAAACTTCTAACCATGTTGGTTCAAAATAAGAAATTAAGAAAACATCAAATGTGAAGTTGGATCGATCAAAAATTCCCTGTGACTATTGGGCTACCATCTTGCATCTTTCGAGCAACTTTTGGAAGTTGCATGAGCAATGTTTTGACAACTTTTGCAACATTTGGCAAAACTTGTCTTTTTGCACTCGATGACCTTAGGAATGCATCCAAACCTATCTAAATGACATAAAATGCTAAGAATAACATGAATCTGAGGAATTTAAAGGACTCTAAAAAAAAACATGCTTAAAGAGACAAAAACCTAACTAGGTGGTCTAAATGGACTAAGGCATCTCTACGCTCATAAGGTTGCCTAAGAGATCCTTGACCATACACAAATGGATCCCAAAACAAAAATAGGATGATCCTCTAAGATCAATCCATTTATGACAAACAAGATCATCTAGGATCAAAACAGAGACAGTCATGGGTGCACTGCACCAACAAATATCTCTGCTAATAGTATCTTGTTCTGAGGTCCTTCTTTGATGTATAAGCTACTATTATCATTAGTTTTCTGGAATCCAATACTTATCAAGTAACCATGCAATCTTTCATACCAGGCTCTAGGATCTTGTTTCAATCCATACAATGCTTTGTGCAATTTGCAAACCATATTCCTTTTGATAGGATCTACAAAACCTTCATGTTTCTCAATATAGACTTCCTCTTCAAGAATTTCATTCAGGAATGCAGATTTCACATCCATTTGATATACCTTGTATCCTTTGCGTGAATCATATGCCAGAAGAGTTCTGAATCCTTCAAGTCTTGCAACAGGAGAAAAAGTGTCTTCATAATCAATACCCTCTTCTTGAGAATATCCGTTACATACTAGTCTTTCCTTGTTTCTGGAAACTTCTCCTTTTTCATTCATCTTGTTTCTGAAAACCCACTTAGTACCAATCACATTCTTATCTTTTGGTCTAGGTAAAAGATTCCATGTTTTGTTCTTTGCTATCTACTCAATCTCTTCATTCATTGCTTCGATCCAACGTTCATCATTCAATGCATCTTTAATAGTTCTAGGTTCAATTTCACTAAGAAAACATGTACCTTTTGATTTTGTTCCTTGTCATTACACCTTCTGTCTGATCTCCAATTATTTGTTCAGGTGCATGGTGCCTTCAGACATATTTTGCAAGTACAGGATCCTTCCTTCTTGATTCTGGGCTTGTTCCACTTGGTTCACCATGCTCAAAAGTTGTGTTCTCTTCTTTTTGATACTTGGGTTCCATTGTCTGAGACTCGGGCACCTCTATCTAAGATTTGGGTGCCTCTATCTGCGACTTGGTTCCCTCTATCTATGACTTGGTTTCCTCTGTCTGTGACTCAATTTCCTCTACTAGGATCTCGGGTTGCACAGGCTGCAACTCGGGTTGAACTGTTTGAGTTTGTGCAGATGAATTCATTGGTTGACAGGGATTTTTTATAATCACCATTTCTTGTGTATTAGATATAGTAGCAGGTTCATAATATACAAAAAAATTGTATTCCTCAGGCTCTTTACTACTTTGTTCTTCATTTCTCTCTACAAACTCATCAATCTTTACATGTACACTTTCTACGACTTTATGAGTAGTAAGATTCAAACATTTATATGCTTTGCTTTTGCAGGAGTAGCCTAGGAATATACCTTAATCACCTTTTACATAAAATTTACCATTTCTTGCTTCCTTCAAGATGTAAAATTTACTTCCAATTACTTTAAAATAATGAACATTAGGTTTGTATCCATACCATAATTCAAAAGGTGTCTTCTCAGTACCTTTCTTCAGTTGAACTCGGTTCAAGGTGTGAATTGCAGTGCTGATGGCTTCCTTCCAGTATTTGGTAGCAACATTCTTTTCAATCATCAAGGTTCTTGCACAATCCATAATGGATTTGTTCCTTCTTTCTTCTATACCATACTGTTGTGGTGTACCTGGGGCAGATACTTGTCTTTTGATTCCTCTTTCATTGCAGAATTCATTGAATACATTAGAGATTAATTCACCTCCTCTGCCATATCTTAGGCATTTAAGTTTCTTTCCTGTTTCTTTTTCAACTCTGGCAAGGTACCATTTAAACTTCTGAAAAGCTTCTGATTTTTCTTTGAGAAACATAACAGTCACCATTCTGGAATGGTCATCAACAAATAGAATGAAATACTTCTCATGTGTGTAACTTGTTGTTCCAATTGGTCCACATAAATTAGTATGTACCAACTCCAAGACTTCTTCTGTATTGTAATTCTTTCTCTTGAAGCTAGTTTTTCCCATCTTCCCAATTTGACATTCTTTGCATATTGCTAATTCAGGTTTCTTCATAATAGGAATATCTCTTACTCTTTTGTTCTTTCTTATGTTGATCTGGTTATCAAATTTCACATGACATAACCTTTTATGCCATAACCATCTTTCTTCTACTTGTGCAATAAAACATGAACTTTCATTGAGATCAAGATAGAATAGATTACCTTTTGTTTTCTTGTCAGTTCCAACTAGCTTTCCCTTACCATCCAGGAGCTTGGCCTTCCCATTCATGAATTCTACCTTGAAACCAATTTTATTCAGTTGTGCCACACTTAGTAGATTACGCCTTAGTCCTTCAACCCAATAAGAATTATCACATTTGATTCCTTCAATTAAAGCAATATAACCTTTACCTTTACATAGCAGGGTTCATTATTCCCAAAACTGACACTCCCACCATCATAGTGCTCAAGATGTTCAAATTTGGCTTTATCACCAGTCATGTGGTGAGAACAACCACTATCAATTATCCAAGTGTCATTCTAGCTAATATGAGAGTATAGTGTTGTATTTTCATTATCATCATTATCTGACTCATCCTTAATAGCGATATAAACCATTTCATCTTCATCTTCATCACTATCAGAATCTTTAGCAATATAACAAGATTTCTTACCTTTGTCCTTGTAGCTTTTGTAGCTTTTGAAATCTTTCTTGCCTTTGTACTTGTTGAAATTTCTCTCACCTTTTTCTTCCTTGTTCGGACACTTAGCAGCAATGTTACCAACCTCATCACATGAAAAGAAAATTAATAGTATTCTTTCTTTGTACTGTCCTTTTCCTTTTGCATCTCTCCTTGCAAGTAATGCTTCAATGATTTCCAGATCTTCATCATCATATTCATCATCATTGTCACTGTCAATCTATTTTCCTTTCATCTTTCCAAGGTTTAATTTAGCTTTGAATGCAGACTCAAGATTGCTAGGATTAGGAGAATAATTGTCAAAGTCATCCAACTCAAAAGTTGTAAGTCTTCCAACCAATCCATCTAGAGTTACACCATTACTACATCTCATCTCTTGAATAACTGAAACTCTAATTGCATAGATAGGAAGTAAAGTTATCAATACCTTACTAACCATTATTGTGTCTTCAATCACTTCATCGGAAGCTCTGATGGCACTGACACTCTTCTTGATTCTTTCACTATATTTTGTAATGTCTTCTCCTTCTTTCATTTTCATCTGATCAAATTGACCTTTGATACTTTCTGCTTTGGCTCTCTTAACATTGACATCTCCTCCATGAATATCATGTAGTTTGTTCCACATATCAAAGGCAGTAGGGCAGTCCTTGACTTCATCAAATTTGAAATAGATGAGTGCAGAGGCTATATCAATCATCATTATGTTATGATGTTTCATGTCTATCATCTGATCCACAGTCAAAGGTCTCGGTGGTTCCACATACCTATGGTCCAAGAATTGAAAACCCGTATCTCCAATAGTATATAGATGTAGCCTCATCAAATCTTCTCATGCAGCAAAATTGTCTTTGTTAAGCTTGGGGATCTCCCTTCTGTAAGACATCTCTGATCTTTAGCTTAGGCCTTGAAACCTTCCCTATAAGCACTTAGTTCTCTGATACCAATTGTTGGAAATGAGTTGAGTAACTGAGATGGGAGGGGTGAATCAGTTACCACAAAAACAAATCTAAGTCCCTTAGATGTCTTAAACAAATTTATCATTGTTGCTCGGTTAACACAGATATTCTACTGTCACTCAGTTAACATAGTAAATCTTAAGATATTAACTATGATTATCCTTTAGTAATTAATTGCAGAAACATAAACCATAAAGAAAATAACATGTACACTGATACCACCAAGATTTAACGTGGAAACCCAATATGAGAAAACCCACCAATTGCAACTAGTCACTATTTTTCACTCTTCTGAAGTGAGCCCTGTTAAGAGCCAACCTTGTTAAAGGTTACAATAACACAATGTTAGGTGTGACCCTGTTAGAGGATTTAATCACCCTGTAAGGAGTGGCCTTGTTAGAGGTCTTCAAACACTTCAATGTAGAAATGTTACCTTGTGAGAGGATTTACAAAATACTGTTAAGTCTACTTTGTTAAGAGATTTTGATCACTACTACAATTGTTAGAGAGTAACAATGGATTGACCTATTTTGATAAGCAACTGTCTTTGTTGATTCAGATCTCTATTCTGGATTTAATTACTTGATCCTCACTGATCAGATATTCTGTTGCAGTTCTGTGTGTTTTGTCCTCAATCAAAATCTCATTTGGTTTCTCCTTCACTCTTCATGTCATAAACACATATCTCACTTTCTTACTTCTACAAATTCAATCCAAACTTGACCTTATATATATGACAAGCCTTGTCAAGTCGGCCTTAATAACCTTCCAAATAATCAATTAAACTTAAGTTTGTCGACTTCATATAACCAATTAAACATAAAATGTAAATTGTTGTTAGTCGGTTGACACTGAATGCTTAACTCGGTTAACACTGAAATCCTTCAACGCCCAACCAACACTGTAATGCCCGAGTGAACTCGGTTAGAACTGAAAATCACTTTGGTCTTCTTCAATGCCCGAGATTTCTTGGCATGAATTGACTGTGCTCGGATAGGATTAGACATTTGTGTAAACATCACTATACTTGTGTAAACATCAATGACAATACACAATTGAATAATTGTCATCAATAGAAGGGTGTGCACCCTTGGTCTCCTTGTGATGTGCAGTGCATCAATAGTTTATGATATGTATTAACAACCTCATGTGTCTTGTATAAGTCCAATGGTTGTATTGAGCATTAACAGGTTGATATTTTTGTGCAATAAAAACCAAGACTAAAAACACACACACACATTGTATATATAGTTGTATTGAATTTGAATATTTTCCTTAAGATGATTGAAATATGTGATTGACCAAGTTGTTAGTAGAGTTGAATTTATGTGCAAGGCTATATGAACTACTCTACCTTCTTAATTATTGTCTAATGTGTTCATTTTTTTGTTTGATGTTATTTAAAAAGGTAAATGTAGTTGATGACCAAGAACTTGGCTTATTCATTTCCAATAAAAAAACTATATACCAGTATAAAAATGCGTACATGCATTCTTGTTTTATAAATATTAAATTTCTAGAATACATATATCCTAGTTGGAAATAATGAGTAAATAGAAATAGATTCTAAATATATTTGATTATGTATATAATTTATGTAGATTTATATATAATTATAAATATATATACACACACATCTATCTCCCAAATGTATACTTAGAAATGGATATATTTATTTAAGAATAATTTCTATCTATGTTTATAGAAATACAAACACATATATGCAATTATGTAAAGACTTTTACATTTGTATACCACCATAGGTGACAATAAATGAAGAAGTATTGTGGTATTTAAGAACAACTAACCAAATTGTTGACTCTACATAGTGGAGAGTGAAATGGTGGTGCTAAGCTTTAAATTCACAATAAGTGAATTTAATAGTTTTTTGATGTTGGTAAGAAATGGGTAGTATGGAGACTCTTGAAGACATGCAAGGGAAATAGGGAAAATAAGGGGGCTTAGAGAAAACTAGAGGTAATAAAGAGAGAAGAGAAAAATAAAGGAAGGGGGAGAAATGTAACTAAGATAGAGTAGAGTTTTTGAGGAAGAGTTCAATGTTGGACCACTGTACATTTAGTATGTATCCATATTTTGAGTTTAAATATTTGAATAAAAGAGAAAATTCTAGGATAATTTCTATAAGCTCTATGCAAATAATCATTTCTATTTTGGGGGTTCTTCTCATAGTTTGTTTGTCAAGTGGTGGTGTTGTTGTGGCCACTAAGGTTCAAACCTATTTAGGTTCATTGGGATCACATGCTTGAACCTTTTCCAATCAAATATGATTGTGGGTTTGAGCCCCAAATTTTATAAATGGGGATGAGGTCCCCCATTTGTAACTGTTAACACAAATGCTTGCACCCTTGCTTGGCGTGTGACCCCTAAGAAATCATGTGAAATATTGAATCAACCCCCAAGTGTGGGACCTTGCACATGTGAGGCTGAATCTCTAGAGAAGTTTAGCTTCCTTCTATTCAGAGTGCACATAAGCTGACTAAGTAACAAATTTAAAAGAAAAGGGAAGAAGGGGGGGTTAATTACAAAAATTAAAGGGGGTGATGCACCAAGTTTAAACTTGGTCTCTCCCCTCCCTTGGCTGCACATAACATCAGTAAAGCACTCCTAAAGATACATAACTATTGATCTCATTCCATCCCAAGGACATATATGAAGGTTAGAACTTATGAGATGTTGTATGGAAAACTACATTCACAAAACAACAACTACAAGAAGATTGAACACACCATACAAGCTAAAACAAGAAATAGACATTCAAACAAGGAAAGAAAGCATGCACATAATTTTTGAATATAAGATAGGTAAAGAATAGATTTATATTGATATATGGCAAGAAACGATTATAATTGCAGAGTATAGAGACTACAAAGAACCAAAAGAGAGAGCCCATAAAATATGTACATAAATTGCCTTTATAGATCAGGCATATCTCAAATTTTACATTTGAGTTCAAACTCCAAGCTGATTGGAGTTAGGTTGTAGGAGAAAAAATAAATAAATATCAGATAAAAATATGATCTTTGTATGCAAGTAGATTCATAGAAGTGACAGAATGGGGTCAAAATTGAAGGCACTATGTAGTCAAGAAGAGAAGCTCATTCCTAGCAAATGGCTTGGTACAAGATATGGCACAATTTGTGTCTCTGATTTGAGCCTTTGTCAGAAAAGAACAATTCATGCAAGCGATTAATAAGAATAGAGAGTTATTGGAAGGAAATTGAGTAATTAATTCAGCCTTTGCAACCATGTCATGGTTGTTAACAATCAAATCCGATTGCTAGTAGAAAAAATGTCAGTGTGGAAAACATGACCGATTATCGCTACCCCACACACTCATAAGAGGCATTGCATAACATATCAATTCCTACAAGGATGTGGGGAAAATCCTCCTTTATATCTTTTGTGCTTGGTCCCCCACACATCTACATCAGACATTTCTTTTTAACTCACACCACTGCGGGGATGTGGGGTGCGAACCTCTTTTCCTTGCACAATGACATCCATAATAGAATAAAACACAAGATACCCATGGGGAAGCAGGTGAAAACCATGAGGTGGAATAATATGAAAAATTGTAGCCACCCCACACACCCACAAACATCACACTACCTTCTTCCTTACACCACCATGGGGTTGCGGGTTGCGTTGACTATTGAATGTGGGCATGAGTGCTTAACTCTAGCAATAATGTTGAAATAATAGAATGAGGTCCACTAGTAAGGAAAATAAAATGAAGTGTTAGCTGAAAATGATGGAAAACACGATGTGTTGGCCTTGACAGAGTTTAGCCTATGGTGAAGGTATCTTAGATTGGTTATCTATGATGGGATTATGGTGGAAAAACTAGCCAAAAATTTTAGCGACTTAGTGGGGATGCTTTCTTTCTAAGCATATGATCAATGACCTTTAGAAATCCTTTATGAATGGAGTCACCAGTGTTAAAACATGATGTGTTAGCACCCTGCAACAACATGAAATCTGTAACTTCTGCAACCTGAAAAAAAGACCAAAATTTTCTATCTCCATGAGGGAAACAACTTGTTCTCATGCGCTTCTTGGAAAGAAAAAACATCTAACCTATTATGTATAGAGAATCGCATGGAAAAAGATCAAACAAATTAATTAACTTACTTGTTCAATTAGTTGCCCTTTCTAACTAAATTTTTTTCCATTTCATATGCTTGGAAAATTGGCTAGGACAACAAGCATGAAAAGCACTTCACATATTGTTGGAATGCCTTCCCAATGCTAAGAAAAAAGAAGCCCTCCAATAAAGGGACATTATCATTTTGAGCAAGACAAACTTGATCCTTCTTGTGATAGTCACCCTCATGTTTATAAAAAAGCATGAATGGGAACAACTTGTAGTTCTCATGCAGAGCTAGATGTATTATGGGTCACCCTCGTGATGGAACTGGGTCTAAGAGATCAACCTTGTCCTCATTTTTGTACTCTGCAACCTTGGTATCCTATTGTCTTGAAAGTGTCTTTGATGGCATGACTGGTGGTGTGTATCTCCATGTGTTGGTGCTCCAACTCATGTTCTTTAGGTGAAGGAGGTGATGTCTCAATATCAAGGGAAGAGCGTATGGAATCAAGATTATCCAGAAATTCATCCTCATCATTAATCTCCTCCATTCCTACTACAATAATATGCATAGGTTGAGGGAAAACCTCATGCATATCAGTAAGCTCTTTAGATGTAGGAGATGACAACTTGATATCAATAGATGGACATGTTTCAAGCTCATACAAATCAATCTCCCTATGATCTATAAATCACCATGTCATAAAAATCCTCATGATGGGTTAAAGAAGAAACGAACTCATTTTCTTGGATTGTTTTCTCTATTATGACATCATGCATAGGTTGGGAGACAACCTCATGCATGCCAACATGTTCATCCTCAAAGAAAAGGTTGTCCTTAAGATCTTCTTTCTCCTTCATTATAAAAAAAAGAGGGGGGCTCTTAAAATAAGATTATTGGATCTTCTTTCACTTTTGGGATTAGTCTATAGATAGGCTTAATTGGGTATAAAATTCTCAATATCCTTCTCTAACAACTTCTTTGTACACTCGGGCTCTAATATTGTAGCAATGGGATGAGGGGCCTTGAAGCTTGGAACTTCAAGTTATTGGAGTTGATGAAAACTATCAACCCACAACTCCCAAGAATCACCTACATGCAAACCTGTCACAGAAAGAGAGAAGCAAAAAGGCTATGGAGGTCAAAAATCACAGATTGATGGAAGAGGAAACATCTTGTGCAAATAATGGAGAAAAAACTCTTAATGCAATAACATCCTCAATTAATTAATAACCATCGAATTGAATAATTTACAAAGAGGGAATCCTTATAAAAGGATACCGAAACCCTAAATGGGAAACCTTAAAGGGAAAATCTAGGTTGCATAATAATAATTAATAAAAGAATTAATTATTAAATGCCTAAAGTTTAGCTTAAGTAAAAGAGAGATAATAAGTGACTTAATAATTAAATCAATATGATTTAATTAATAAGTGGAATCACTTTATTACTCTAACACCCCCCCTTAAGATAAACTTAGGGAGAAGCTAAAACCTAGAAACAACTACTAAAAGCAGGAAAATGGATCCCGGCAACAAGGCCTGATGAGGTACCCAAGTACAAAAATCTCTGTAAAGCGGGGAAATAGGGAAAACCCAGTGGGAAAAACTCTACCCCAAAAAGAGATGAACTAGATGAAGGAAA
>MU224129.1:591841-620020 GCA_018584345.1 Thuja plicata | reverse complement strand
TGCTCAAACTGCTCCAAACAAAAGATCCTCCCCAAAACCACTAAAATCTGAGACAAAAACCTCTCAAAAGCACAGATTAAAGAACAAGGCCAAATCTCTCATGAAGAGAACAGGGGCATGAAGATCTCGAGCTCTGATACCATATTGGAGTTTTGGGTTGATAGTTTTCATCAACTCCAATACAAGTTTGGGAGGAGAGGATGTCTCTTGTGTAGAATCTTGCAAAGTGGGGGTTTTCTCTATCTGAAGCTAGAAAACGTATGCTTGGGAGCCTTCATTTGAGCTTCAAATGTTTGCATTTGAGAAAGCTTGAGCTTTATCTCTTTATCTGCTTCTAAAACTATTCTTCTTACAATATCCTCTTCAAACTTCCTTTTTCGTGTTTCCATGTCCCGTTGATCTTTGAGATAAGCATGGTGTATCATCTCATCTTTCTATTTTTGTTGAGCCTCCATATATATATGAGGTATACCTCATATGTCATCCCTTGCAACTACATATCAAGCCCCTGTCGCTCTTTGATTTCAATTAAGTGTTCACCCCATATTACCATAAGGATCTCTATAAAAGAATACCCCTCATAGTTTGGACCCGGGGACAGATTCTGAACTCAATAAAAATCAGGCCTAGGCTCACAAATGTAAGGCCAAGGTTCTTATACGGTCTCTGAGGCCACTAATATCAATATTTTTCATATTGTGGGGTTATTTTGAAGGTTGAGCAGGGTTAAAGCTAGGTTGTGACTTTGGTTGAGATGGAGAGTGGGAGGGTGAAGGAGTGAGATTATGATGATATAGGGGATGGTAGGATGTGTTTATATGAAATGGCTCCATGTGAAAGCATTCGGATAAACGATTTCATAGAAAAATTAAAAAATCACAAAAGAGAACTAACTTGACTTATACTGTTGGGACAAAGCTGATTCGATTGCCCCCCAGACTATGACTCTAGATCGGTTTCAAGCCAGGAGGGTTCTCAGAAGAACAAAAGTGTCACGAAAGTGACCGAAAGCTTATGTACAAACTGAAGCAAAGGATTTCCAGCATTGATAGATGGAGCGCTAAGGTACAAGAGGCGCTTGTTTACCAGGTTTTCACCTACTTGGCAGGGATTTTATTTTTTCTACCATGGCTCCTGTTTACCAGGTTTTCACCAAGGCACTTTTTCTTCTTTTTCAAATTTTTTTTGTATTTTTCCGTTTTTAGATTTTTTTATTGATGCATCAAGACACCTGTTTGCCAGGTTTTCACCAAGATGATCACCTTTTAGGACTTTTTCCAATTTTTAGTATTTTTCATGATCACAAATATGTACATAGTGTTGATCACCGAGAATGCCTTAGGTGTAGAACTTCTTCAGATGGAGAGTGTTGATGGGCTCCCGAAGGTGTTCTCCTTAAGGTGTGGAGAGTCGATAGGCTCCGGAGCTGAATGTTGCAGTTATGATATAAGGACCGATCCAGTTGGGTTCAAATTTCCCCTTTTGTTCTCTATGTGACTAATTACAGGGGTTTTCTCTCAACACTAGGTCTCCCACCTGAAGTTCTCTTGGTTTGACCTTTTTATTATAACCTCTAGACATTCTTTTCTGGTAAGCTCTAAGGTGATCGAATGCCACTTGTCGACGTTCATCCATCAATTCTAGTTCTTGCAACCTTGAGACTTTGTGATCTTCATCTGTGATAAGCGTTCGTAGAGAAACCCTCAGAGATGGGAGTTCTACTTTTATGGATAGTATTGCTTCTGCTCCATAGACAAGAGCAAAGGGGGTTGCCCCAGTAGGTGTTTTGATACTCGTTTTGTATGCCCATAGTGCAGGATTGATTTGCTGATGCCAATCCCGGAGGTGTTCTCCTTAAGGTGTGGAGAGTCGATAGGCTCCAGAGCCTAATGTTGCAGTTATGATATAAGGACCCATCCAGTTGGGTTCAAATTTCCCCTTTTGTTCTCTATGTGACTGATTACGGGGGTTTTATCTCAACACTAGGTCTCCCACCTGAAGTTCTCTTGGTTTGACCTTTTTATTATAACCTCTAGACATTCTTTTCTGGTAAGCTCTGAGGTGATCTAACGCCACTTGTCGACGTTCATCTAGCAATTCTAGTTCTTGCAACCTTGAGACTCTGTGATCTTCATCCATGATAAGCCTTCGTAGAGAAACCCTCAGAGATGGGAGTTCTACTTCTATGGGTAGTACTTCTTTTGCTCCATAGACAAGAGCAAAGGGGGTTGCCCCAGTAGGTGTTCTGATACTCGTTCTGTATGCCCATAGTGCAGGATTGATTTGCAGATGCCAATCCCGTCTGGAGATTTATTCATAGTACGGTGCAAGATTTTCAGCAAATTTTTATTGGAGGCCTCAGCCTATCCATTACCCTGTGGATAATAAATGAAAGAGCAGTGTTGTTTGATCTTGAACTTTTCACAAAGCTCTTCCATATTGGTGTTTTTGAACTGCCCTCCATTGTCAGTTACAATGGTTGAAGGAATGTCATATCTACAGATAATATGATTCAGAATAAATAGGGCCACCTACAGGCTTGTAGCTTTGATTAGTGAGACCGCCTCTACCCACTTTGTGAAATACTCAGTGGCAATGATGATGAGTTTGTGCCCATTAGAAGAAGATGGGTGTATTTGACTAATGAGGTTGAATGCCCACTATTGGAAGGGCCAGTGTGTGATAAAGGGAATTAGTTCCCTTGCCGGAACATGTATAAGATTGTCATGCATTTGGCATTTCTTACACATCTTTGCATATCTTACTGCCTCTTTTTCCATATCTGGCCAGTAGTACCCCGCTCTTAGCAATTTTTGGGCCAGAGTCAGACCATTAGAATGAGAACCACAAATACCATCGTGGACCTCAGCCAATGCACGTTTGGACTCCTCTTTTTCTATACACCTAAGCCAAGTACCATTTAGTCCTCGTCTCTAAAGATCATCAGCTATGAGAACATATCGTGAGGCATTTCGAATAAGGTGTCGGCGTTCATTGCGGGTAAGCGCATCAGGGATGACCATTTTTAGGTCATTACACTATGCACCAATATTTGTACTTAAATAGAATATATTATTTGTTTTGGGCCACTTGTATGTGGTGCTATTTGTAAACATTAAGCAGATTTTATGAATAAAAATTTCAGATTAATTTGTGCAACTTGGTGTGTATTTAAATTACAAATGTACTAGTAGTTGGTCACTTGTATTGTTCAATTACACATAATATAGTGAATAGTTATTGGTGTATTATGCAATTATGTATTGGGTCATTTGTTTAGTAATTATTGATCAAAACATGAAATTTTTTAGGGGGGGGTCAGAGGTATTGGTATGCACTTGATTTTTGGTGCTCTTCCACTAATTTTGACTCTTCAAAATTGAGGAAATTTTATGTTGCATTCACTTTTTGTTTGTTCATACAAGTAGCAAAATATATTATATCTTGTGATTGAACTATGGTTGTTATCTTGTTATATTGCATACTTTTGCTTTACATCCATCATTGAAATGAACATAGATTAGCAAGAATGTTGTTTTTTGGTTGGAGATTTACCCTATATCTATCTTCAACTATACATTCATCATTAAAGTTGTATTTTAGGTAGATCCTATGTGTCTCCTCACTATCTAATTGTTACTACCCTTAACCTATTTTTTCGTAGCCCTCTCTTATGAGTCACTTAAACTAAGTCATCCATACTCATACAGAAGTACAAATTGATCTTGTATTCTTACCAAATGACCTTAACTATTGTAGTTATAATGATCCACGTGGATCTAAAGAACGATATCCAACAGCGTGAAGTTTTCAAGAAGTGAACAATAACAAAAAAACACCTGGTTGTTTCAGCAGTGGTAAACCCCCTCTTCTATCAAGGGGTAATTTCATGATTGTCCCTTGCAGAAATCAGTGGGTACAATACCATTACTTCTGCAAAGAAGTGATTCCGTACAACATAACTGTGTGGGAGGAGGAATGTGCAATGACCCTTGTTAGTTTGTAACCTTGGATCTCTCTACATTTCTTATCATGCTTATAATTCACATAGAATAATTTAGTATTTTGACTTAATTAATGAAATAACAATTTCAATAAGATTTGTATTTCCTCTTATGAGTATATCAAGCAATTGATGATACCATATCTAGCTTATTACCTTGTTGAATTGACTAGGAAGACTTTGGGGTGTGACCAAAGTGCCTAGAGACCATTCCCAATAGGCTCCCTCAAGGTTTACAAGTCCAAGCCCAAACTATTGGGACACTGACCCCACCTTATTTTGGGACAGAAAGCTATTGGTTGGATTTAGACAAGCACCTCCTTGGAGACATCACAACCTCTTTCTTCTCAGACAAAAAATTGTAACAAGACTAAATATGGTTTTATACATATCTTTGAGTACTTATTTATATTCCTTATTTTATAAAGAGTCTCAAACATATAATCTTTGTTTTCTCTTTGATATAGACTAATGAATATATATAAATATTATAATTAATCCTTTCAAAGATAGATATATACATTGCATATAGATGATTCTGATTTTATGCTTATTAACATAATTATATATAATAGACTATTTAAGGTTGTTTGTCCCTTTTAGAATATATATATAATCACAATCTCTTATATATCATTTTTATATAACATAAATTTATCTAATTTCACTATTATTAATGTATCACACGCACGCACACACACACATAATCGCACCCTTCGTAAATGATTGTCATTGGTTAACTTGTACATCTTCAGTTCCATGATCGCTGTATTAGTTAACTCTTTGGTTATCATAATCTTTATTATATTCAATCACTATTATCAGCGATGCTAAATAATCTGATATAATTACTACCAGTGAACTTACTATAAATCGGATCATTATATTATTATTATGTTGAGTAATTTCTGACTATTATATTGTATTATAATATTATTATATTCATACTATATTAATATATTTTATCCTTCCATTATATATAAATAAAATAATTATTATTATTATATTGAGTAATTTCTAACTATTATATTGTATTATAACATTATTATATTCATACTATATTAATATATTTTATCCTTTCATTATATAATAACAAATTTATTATTTTTTATTCATTTATTTTTTGATTATTTATTATTAAATCCTATGTTAGAAAGAGAACATTACAAAATGACCAGTGCAACAGGATCTCTTCCAATTCACATTGTGTAGAGCCTTCCTGTGCATCGAAGGCTAGAGAGAGTGTTGTCAAGATCAAATAGACGAGAATTCAGATGTAAGAAAGGATGTCAACTTGACAGCGAGTATAGAACAGCCAATTGTTGTAAGCATTCTGATCTGATAAGATTCAGTATACATACAATTATCACTACAAAACTGGATTTTCCACCTCGAGGTTTTTCATGATAAAAAATCTGGTGTTTTAATTTTAATTTTTACTTATTTTACCATTTTATTTCTTTGATTGAACTACATTCAATCATCTTGAACTGTCATTTGAGTAATAATTCAATTAGACAGAAGTTTAATTCAGTTGTTTGCTATCTTCATTAAGGATCATTTAAACATCCTTTGGGCACATCAAAAGGCATTTATACACTGACCTCTACCTTCCAAAAATATTTCAAAATCAGACACTCCAAATGTTAAAGAATTTTGGTATTACCCGTTGGGATGCAAGCCACCTGCTTGTTTCGTTGCCTCTGTAAGAAGAGATTTTCCTTCTAATCATAATGCCCCACTGATGTAAATCCTTTGTTTTCTAGAGTACTCGAAGATGATTTATAGGCAACAGTTTATATGTCATTAAACCGACAATTTCCCTTTGTGATTTAAGACTTAACAGTACTTGCAATTTCTAGAACACTGTCAAAGACAACTATATTAAGAGTATGGAAGGTAAATTGATAAATTATATAACAAAGGAAGCAAATGTGAAGTTCAACTTAATAGATCTTGAATCAAATAGCTCTGAAGAGTAATAGAAAATGCTTTTAAAACAAAATCTTACACATCCTAAAGACCATAAAAATATTGAAAAATTCTCATTAATAACTATTTAGTAGCTTTGTAAAACAATAAAAGGGAGTGTCAAAAAATTTTCCATTAGACAATAAAGACCTGCTAGTCAAAAGTAGAGAGCAACTATTTGGGTCACAATTTTAGCTCCTGTAATTCAAGTAAATTTTCCTTGACTTCGTGTGTAAGTGGATGGAGTTAAAACATTGATGGGCTTTGAGTTGAGAAATTGAGAGATTATAGGTACAAGTTTCAATGGAAAATCAAAGCATGAGGAATATTCCCTTCAATGGGACAGTTGCTGCTGAAATCTATCTGGATCATAAAAGAGAAAATATGGGGCCTGCTTTAGGAGGGATTAAGATAAGCCCGCAAGACTAAGGCATGACGTCTCTCAAGGAATGACCTCCCTCACGGCATGTATTAGTTTGTCTAATACCTATTTTTCATACATAGTGATAGAACACTATGCTATATATGTCTAAAGATTCATGTACTGCTATCATACTCCTTGCAAACAACCTGAACGTCCATGTATATGATGAGTCTAAATAGAATGTAGTTCCCTAACAAGTGCAGCGCATACATATAAGGAGTGAGTTTCACCAAGTTACAAAGCATTAAGCCTCCAGAAAATATAGGAAATCTAAATATAGCCAAAACAATCCTCCATTTTGATATTAAATATTGCTACAGTTCATATTTTCAGCACTAAAAGTTGATTTTTATCTTTCTGATAGGAGCCATTCTGCTTCCGTTTCCACAATGTTTATCTACTGTCATGTTTACACTTCTGCTTCCCACTTGATTATACAATTGTCACTACCCCTGCTTGTCATTAAAACTTGATGACCAGTGTCAAGTTGAAGTTTCAAATTATCACTTTGTCAGAATTGAAAAGGAAATTTGTTGCAAACTAACCTTGATAATGTAAACAACTACCTTGGAATTATTGTCTATGAAAATCGAGTGTTAAATTTTTTTGAATAGTTAGGATCACAAGAATTCCAAGAAAACAAACCTCTTTAGGTTGATATCATGCCAAAAGGGATTGGTTTCAGTTTAGACTGGCTTTCTATATTTACTTTTGGCAAGTACTCTTACAAGGTTCAGATATGTAATAAAAATCAGATAGGAGCCTTACTCGTGTTTATGATATTGTTTACTATTTCCCATTAAATTGTCTTTGGAGACAAATAACAAAAGTGTGGAATACTAAAAATAAATTTCAGTAATAGCAATCCCTTTGGAATAGGTCATTTTTAACACAACAATGAATTTCTCGAAAGACTAAAGACTAGCCCAGATAATAAGTCAGCAATCAAAACTAAAATGCAGTAAATGGAATTGCACATACAATGCCTTTCACGGACTGGCAAGGCATTTAATCCACAGGAACCCAAAATACACCTAAGAAGTTGTCCCCATGGACCCATTATGATTTACTACTTATGCAACCAATGTCAGAACACTCATTGCAACATCACACTTATACAGAAACTATAGTTTATAAGTTCATATGGCCAAATGATTAGGTAATGTTTTTCTAATCACAAATAAAGGGAGCATCTGCATGCCAATCAGTACAGTAGAGACCTGGGCGCTGCGCAAAACCTTGCTTCGTCAGCATTTTCCGAGCTTTCATCACTAGCTCACGGTTTGCCACGGGACCATCATGCTCAGAAAGGATTGTTTGAATTGCATTACTTAAAGCTCCATATGCATTATCAGGGTTTCCAGTAGGATTTGCATCTGCAGAAGTTTGATCAGATTGGCAGCCACTGATCAAAATTCCTGTATGTGGAATTCCTTTCTTAGTAGATCCAGCATACGCTTCATGGGTGCTTGAGACATCTGCCTGCATTGCTGGCTTTACATACTCAGAACTATCACCGTCATCCAACTTTTGCTTCAGAAACTGCTGAGCCAAATTTCCAATGGTCCCAAGGAACCCACCATCATCATTTGACTGCAGTTTGGTCACAAGAACCTTAACAAACTTCTTTACTTTGGGGCTTGAATCCTCTCCAAACATGTCAAAAAGAGTTGGCCTGATTTTCCCAACATCAATATCTTGTCGACCAGTTTTCTGTTTCAGAATTTCTATCAATGTAGGCAGAGGAAGAGAACGATTTCTAGCTTTTCCTTCCCTAAAGTTCGGCTCCTCTGTTTTTTCTTCATTATATTCTTTCTGCTGCTGATGCCCATGTAGGGAAGGTAGACGAATGCCTCGAGACTCAAAGGCACCGTGCACAGTGTCAGATAATAAGTCTCTGAAGCCAAATCTGCCTTCTATCTTCTGCTCCCCATCGAATTCGGCATCTCTGTTCTGCTCATTCCTATTCATAGAACTCTCCCCAATTTGTTCCTTTGACTTCTCAACTAGACCCCCACTGTGGCAAGAATCAGAAACTATTGTAAAGATACAGTCACTTGGGACCTTTTCAATGAACTCACGGAAATCATCATCTGCATTAAAACATTTCACGCATCAGTTTCACATTACCATCTTAACTGTCTACGATTACATCTTTGAGCTCTCATATGTACCAATTATATTTGGAAATATTTTTATATGCATTGGACATAATTAAAATCACACAAATTACTGATAATTCATAAGGGCCATACTAGAGATACTAGAGATGAATGTAGTAACAACCAAAATTCAATTAAACTAATTAGTAATTAGTAATGATTTTAAATGTTTCAATTATGCATGACTGAACCAATAGTAAACCGCCTAAGCTATATAGCTTTTGAGACTGACCAAAATTTGCATTCTGTGAAGATGCAAAAACAGAAAAGTAAACAGTATTATTGTGTGGTTCAGGACCACTTGATCATCCCGGATATTTTTCTCTGAAATGAGGAAATGGCTTGAACTTGTCTCGACTCTCGACTATACCTTCAAAAATCTCAAGATTATAAAGAGCTACTTTCTGAAAGTTAGTAATGAATGGAATTAGTAGAAAGCCTCCTAAGCTTGAGAGTAATGCTTCACAAATGAGCTAGGTTGCAAGTGGGAAAAATTAGGTATTGGTGTTCAATGACTTTCATTTGTTGTGAGCAGTTAATCAACACTTATTGTTTTGCATGATATTTGATGTTTTTTTTATTGTTGAAAGAAAAGCAATTAATTCACATGATATGCACTCTTAAATAGTGGAAATATTATGCACGCCTTGGATATCAGATTTTATTTTTACTGGAAACATTATGCACGCCTTGGATATCCACCACAGTTGCAACGCTCTGCTAGTAAGTGCACAGGGCATAAGGACTGTGATCCAAGACCCAGGGTTAATGATCCCAGAGGACAAGCTTCCAGTTGAGTTGTAGCATGTGCAGAAGCTTGATAGACAATCAAACTGAACAGAGACAGATATAAACTGCTCCAAAAATAGTGCACCCTTGGGAAAGGTGTATGATTGTTTATTAAATTATTTCTGCCTTTTCTTATGATCGCAGTGACTCCTGCAACACCTAAACTATGGTACAGATTTGCATATCATTATAAGACTCAGACTCAGTGCAGAGTCAACAAATTTAATTTTTGACCCAGATTTGGATTCAATGCTCAGGCCAGGCAAAGAATCAGCAGAATGAAAAAACCATGAAATATAAAGATTTTTAAGGATTTATAATTTGTATTGTGCACCATTCAATAAATAACTTTTAAAAAACAATAAACTACTCAAATAGAAGCTACTTCGATTATATACACAAGCATTCATCGATCACATGAGTATAAAAGTTAATTTTAGCTAAAGGGAACAACATTTTAAATACATAAATATTGTCGAGTGTTTTAGGTGCACAAAACTCGTGGCTTATGATATCAATGGTATCAAAATCAATCCCAATATGGAATCATCAGCTATGGTACAAAGAGCTTGTATACTTCAGCCCAACATTACTAGATATATGTGGATTCGTCGCACACTTGTTTCTTACACAAGTCTGCAAATTTTATTGCAGCCTTAGGAGCATTACCTAGGATAGGGTTTGACTTAGGAAACTAAAAAGTACATATAAAATTTAATTACTAAAATTTTAATTTGGAAAAAGTCCAAAAAAAGAATAAAAGTTGCTCTTGCATCCAACATGGCCCAAAAAGTTGTTCATTTTTTTGTTTCTTAAAACTACAGCAGAGTTTTGGGAGTGGCCCCTCCAATGGGATCAAGGGGGCAGCACACACAATGGGTTAAGGGGCAACTCCCCAAAAGGCCAAGGGCGGCCACACAAACTCTCATAGTGCATGCCCTTTTTCATAATTTTAACACTTTTAACCATTCTCCAAAATTCCTCCAAATCCTTCAAAAAAAACTTAACTTTCATGCTTTTACATTTTAAGCATTTTCAATTTTTTATGCTTTTCCCCATGGTTTTCATAGACTTGGCCAGGTCTACCCACAAAAACTCACCAAGTCCGACTAGTCAGGCAGACTCAATGAGTTTAGCTAGAATCACCAAGCACATGGGCCACAAGTCCTTGGGCCTCATTTCAAATTGCTCACCTCAAGACTTGTCGAGCGTAGGCAAATCTTAGTGAGTCTTGTGACAATTGTATATATAATTTAAAAAGGATCATGCTCTGGAGACCAAAGGTCCATTGTAGATGTGCATCATTTGCTAGATTTTGGATATGGATATGCATTTCCTAAAAGCATTTTGGAGGTGCTCTGGCCCTACAAATACAACAAGACTTTCAAAAGGTGGAATTTGTTTCCAACTGAATGGCCAAGCAGTAATTTTACAAGGCCTATCAAATGGGACCCCAAGCATGGTCTTGTCCAAAAGAATGGAAACAGATTTTAGTCGTGGACAAGTGCAGTGCCAGCACAATGTATGATACTTGATAGATCTTCACCTAATAGAGGAAAGACTATACATGTTGACATTCAATGTATCCTAAACAAACATAAGATGGTCTTTAAAGACATTCCAGGAGGGCTGCCTCCTGAGAGGTGTTTTGAACATACCATTGAACTACAAGAATAAACTACAAGAATAGGCTAAGTTACCAGTTCGGGGTCGGGGACAGGTTCGGGGACGGGTTCGGGTACGAGAATCCGGTTCATGGGTTCGTGAATTTTTTTCCCATTATGATTCATATGGGTTCGTGTGTGTGTATACATATATATATACAAAAAAATAAGAGAAATATACATAATTGTAAAACTAAATCATTTCATAGTATGAAGCTATGATGCTTGATCATTGATCAATGCCAAATGTCAAAGTCTTCATAACTACTGAGCATTAGGAATCTGATATTCTCTTACATCTGATATTGGAAATCTGTGTATATCATTCTGGAGATTTAAGTCCATTGAATGATTCTATTTTGGTTTATGAAATGAAATATCATTGAGGTTTCTGACAGCAAAAGAATTCTGTTTTTGTTTTGCTATCATTTAGAGTTGGCATCTTTCACAAACTAAAAGAAGAAATATTCAACATAAAATAACAGTAAAGACATATTGTAGGAAATGAAGAGAGAGGATATTCCAATATAGCATAACAAATACTCTTTCAATGCAAGTACAATATATAATGAACATGAAGCTCACAGAGGGTCATCGACATATCTCAATAGGATTGTAGCTTTGATAATCTACTAATCCTCATGCCTTGCTATTTGTGTGATTATACATAAAACAAAAATCATTTGCGGATCTAGACGGACCCACAGGTCCGAACACGGACCTGTTGTGAGATTTTCACACCATTGCCCCATTGAAAATGGGGACCCCCTCTTTTGCTTTGGTGATAGGAGTAGTGGTCTTAGGTAGTCCTTGTTGGTGGCAGTTTTCAAGTCCCTAGGTCTGGCAAGTGAGGTTTGAGTATTTTGGCCTGCTGGGAAGTCATGTATGTCTGGGATGTGGGCGAGAGCTAAGCTAAACCTGTCATGGGGATGGAGTTGAAACCAAGCAATTTGTGATAAAATGAGTTAAAACCCTTTGAGAATCCTTGTTCCAGCTTCAGTTTGACCTTAGAAAGTCATGATGGATTGTGGGAGGTAACCCTGATGAAGGCTTGCTAAATCCTGAAATTTGGCTGAGTCTGAAAAATTGGCTAAGTACAAAACTCACATCAACAGGGCCCTATGCGGATCCAACACGGACCGGTCCACGCAAGATTCCCATGGGTCCACGTTGGATCCGAGCAGGGTCTGGATCTGGACCTGTGGGTCCGTCAGGATCCACGGGCCGCGGATCCCGATGGACCCACAAGTCCAGATCCGGACCCTGTCCGGATCCAACGCAGACCGGTCCGCGAACCCGGACCCGGAGAAGACCCGGACCCAAATCCAGGGTCCAGGGTCCAAATCCGATAACGTAGAGAATAGGTGAAGCCTGTTATTACCACACCCTACCGCCAGTTGAGAAAGTGTAAAGAAGAAATTGAGAAAACCATTGAAAAATTACTTGAAATGGAGCATATTCAACCTAAATCCTAGCCCTTTTGCTTCCTTTGTATTGTTTGTACAAAACAAGGATGGCACTATGAGGATGTGTATAGATTATAGGGCCCTTAATATAAAAACCATTAAGAACCATTACCGCATGCCTAGGATAGATGAGTTAAATCATTAATATATGAACTTCATGGGGAAATGCTTCTCAAAGATAGACCTACTTTTTGGGTATCATCGACAGAGTCTAGCTTTACGATGGGATATTAATCCCGAAGACACCACCCAGGTCGATGAGGTCAACGCATAGGAGGGATCAATTAGCATTCTGTTGGATGATGCAACCTTTGAGGCTGAGGCTGACAGTCGCAGTGACACTAATTCTGATGAAGATTAGGAGCAGCAGCATACTATTCTTATAATACTTTTGACTTTTGAGTCTTTGACTCTTTTGAGACTTTTGACGTATATGATATTTAAATATTTTTGTTGACACTTGCAGCCTTTGGGCATTTTGATATTCATATGATTCAATGAATTATAATATTATATTTATGAATGTATGAAAGCAATTTGAATTAACTCCCATTGCAACTCAATTTCTATTTATAATGTATAGGATGAATGATTTATAAATGTTATCATATGAATATTTGAAATTTCTTTTAAAATTCCCCTATTTTTAATATAGCTGTCCTCTCTGTCATCCCCCCGTCCCCAAAAATGGTCGAAAAAAATCCATCCCGAAAACCCATCCCCCCATCTTGGAAACTCAAGGTAACATAGATTCAAATGTGTTGTTGTTATCATATGCCGCTGTATCTTCCAGTGGAGAGTGAGAATCCCAGATGACTCTCAAGTTTTGCTCAAGCTGCCCTCACTTTGCCAGATAGATCTCGCGGCAGGCCTTTGATCGCCTTTTAAGTTTTAACCCTTATCGAAAATGGACATTTCCTTTGACCTCTTCTAGCTTGGTGCCATCATCCTTCTTCTCCCTGACCTTTCTTATCATCCTCCTTTTCTTTCTACCTTGGGGTCTGTGTACTATTCTTCTTCTCCTTGTCCTTTCCACTTGTGCAGACCTCTCCTGCTGTGGATAGATTCTGAGCAATTACAATCTCATCTTCTTTATACGTTCTACTCCAGAGACCAACACCTAGGCAGCATTTGAAAGTAGTATTAATTCACGAGACTTTTCAAGAAATGACACATGGTAGGAGTAAAATCAATTAAAGAATTTAGGTTTCCGCAGTCCATATTGATGTAATTTGAGCTTCTGGATTTGACGGGATCTATCTTTGTTTATCAATGATCACAATGCCTAGAGTAATCAAAGACTGTCATTTACTGGCAGAATTCATATCCCAATTTGATTGGCGGCGTAGCTCTATTGTATACAAAGGTAGTGAACTTGAAATTAGAGAAAACTCAACGCATATGTTGCTTGACCTACCAAATGAAGGCAAAAATGTTGTACAAAAAGCTTTAAATAAGCAGTTCAAAATCAATGGAACACTTGTGAAAATTGAGAGTGGATACAGAGATAGACAAAAACACTCTACTAGGCATCTCCTAAGAATACCAGGCCCTGCTAATCAAGTGCAGCTAATTAAACTCCTATAATTGAGGATGTTCAACATTACAATTATTGAAGGTGACTGTGACTAAAAGATAGAACTGCTCTAACCCCAAACTTCTAAATTATTCACGATTGCTTGCTTATTTTGGTAAATCCTAGATAAACTGGGCTGCTAGCAGGTTCCATGTGCATCTTGGCAATCACAATTTATATCAAACGATTGTAGACAGAAATCAAACCTATTTCCGTTTTGGGGATTTCCATACAATATTAGAAAGGTCTATTTCTGGTTTGAGCAAACACAGTCCTTAAAACTTTACTCAAAATCGGTACTTGTACCCCCACACAAATGATAATCATTAATCCATTCAAAAAAGAAGCATTGACCGAGACCTAGTCTAGAGGCTAGCATGCATTTTTAAAAAGGAATTGGAATCTATTTCTGCTGAAAACATGGGCATCCCACCCAGATCACCCGTTGAAATGATTTATTAAAGAGTTGAAGCCAATATTCCCAATCTGTAATGGTGAAAACATTTTGGGATGACATGATCTGGGATAAACTGAGACAAAAAAAATGGACACTTCACAACAATTAAAACATTCCGTGTATCATTTTGAAATACACTATTAATGTTGCATCAATTTGGCTTAGCTCATGCATATAGGTCAACGCACATGAACATATTTATAATTTATAAGAATGAGCTCAAGCAGTGAAAAATCGGAACTTGCAAAGTAAAGGGCCGTGCTCAAATCCATAGGATATATGTTAAAGATAAATGTAAAAGATATTTAATATTGAATTCGGTAAGACTACTGCACCCAATTTTGGGTTTGACATAGCAGAAGAGATAGACCAATTGTGGCATCTAACGAGGGCGTGTGACATCCCCCAACAGACAAGGCAAGATGCCCCTCTATCGTGACATTTAAACTGAATAACATTGAATGTTGAAATATGTAAAACTACAGCGTGCAATATTGGGTGTGGCATACATAGCCCACTGGACAAGACCTACTGAAGAGATACCCTAACATCCAGCCCAATGCATATAGCCTGCTGCATACCCCAACAAGCTAGGTGAGATACCCCTAGGTCATGGTATCTAAATCAAAATATTGAAAGTTGAAATAGGTAAAACTGATGCATTCAACTTTGCGTGACATTGCCCAACGGATGAGACTGACTGGAGACATCCCAGTCATGGGATCTAAGCCTATAGGTGTAGCATGCCCAACAAACAAGGCAACATGCCCAATGGGATCCTTTTTCGGGAGTGAGGTAGCCCAATGGGCAAAAACGGCTGAAAGATACTTTGGGTTATGGCATATAGATCAATTGATGTACCCAACAAAAAAGGTGAGATACCCCTACTCTCGTGGTGGCATCTAAACTGAAAAATATTCAGTGTTATAACATGTTGAAGTACATCCAACTTGGGATAAGAAATACCCCCAATGGCGCCATCTGGACTTCTAGGTGTAGCACACCCCCAACAGACAAGGTCGCATACCCTTCAGTTGTGGTATCTGGTGTAGAATACCCCCAACAAACAAGGTCAGATACCCCTCAATTGCGGCATCTAAGCTGAAGAACATCTAACAAGGAGAATTTACCAATCCCAAAAAGACAAAACAGAAAAAAAAAAAAAAAAGCAAATTGAAGATGCTAAAGAAATGACAAATCAAAGCAAACCTGTGATAAGATTCATATCAGTAGGAACGATGCATTCATCATAGCCGGTATCATCTTGGTCGCCGCTCTCAGCAGGCAGGCGAACACCATGGCCACTGTAGTGGAAAAACAGCACATCTCCGGGCTCTGCACCTTCCACCAAGGCCGTCAGGGCTCTCCTGATGTTGGCCCCTGTGGGCTCCTTGGACCTCCTATCCGTGTCGATCATCACTGTTATGTTTTCCTCTTGGAATCCAAATCGATCAGTCAGGCAACTGTACATTCTCTTCACATCGTTCACGCATCCCTTCAATTCCGCCTTGGTTCCCGGGTAATTGCATCCAACCAGAACGGCCTTCTTAGCCATTGCAATCGGATCAATAAGATCTCCCTTTGAAACTTCCAAACCCCACTGTAGATCTCTCTGCAGACAAAGCAGACTATGCTCACTGAGTTTTGTAGAGCCGTTAAACGATTAAGTTTCCACCTTTTGCTGTCCCTTTCCTTTGGCAGAGCGCTACTATTACGTTAGCGCGTCAAAGCCGTTTGATTGCTACAGAGCCGCGGTTAATTACGTGGGTAGCATGCTGGAAGGACGGATTGTTGATAAAATCTGGGATTTACTGGGCCCTCCAGGGCGGTGGAGCGATCATATTATTATTTCTGGTATTCCCATTTGTCAACAATTCAGATTAAAATGGAAACTTTATATTAATGGGATTGTGATTAAGGCTTTCAAATCAGTTTTTCTTTCTAACAGAGAAAGAATTTCTGGTGCGTCTACTTAAATTACACTTGCCGACAGATGGCTGTTACACTGCACGGTAAAATTTAGTAAGGATGGTGTAAGCTTTTCTGTGTATGGCACGGTTCGCCGCGGCTTAAAAGAATCTAGTGATAAAATTGTATCAAATATCTGGGAGACGACTTTATGGATAGACTTTAAAAATATATATATAATACTTAATATAATGTATACTAATCATTACTTATATTTAAGTCCTATATTTAATATTATTGAATATTTATTCTCAAAATGTTACAAATAAAAAGATTATCAAAGGTTCTTATAAATAGTTTGTTAATACATTAAGGTTGAAACTTTCACAAATCATTAAACACCATAAACCACATTCATCAACTTTAAATCATATGCATGCAATAAACAAAGTAACCAAACAATCATCCATACATACAACAAAGTAACACCAATATTTTATCGTGGAAACCTGACTAAGGGTGAAAACCATGGTGGGGATTAGCACCCACAAATATTTGCACTCTTTTGAAATGCGCCATGTTAAAGGCCTATATGCTCTGATAGGAGTAGACCCTATTAAGATTCACTCGGTTAAGGGATTTACCTCTGGCCCTGTTAGGAGCTTTACCCTGTTAGGAGTAACCCTATTAAAGGATTTCAGACCCTAGCCAAAGATCAACCTTGTTAAAGGATTTGCAAATCAGACCTGTTAAAGTAAACCCGGTTAAGGGATTTGCTTGTAGACACTATTAGGAATCAACAAGTACAATGATTTGGGTGTAGCACGCCTCCTCTGCTTGTTCTGATCCATTAAGCACAACACTTCTGCTTCTTGCAGACTATCTTTACTCTTCACTCGACCTCACCTTCTCATCCATGATCTACTCTTGCATTATACAACACTTTGCATATAAATACATTACAAGTTCATTAGGGCATTTAACCACCTTACAAAATGTGTTACAATCTTTCCCGCTCAATCCTTAAACCCTAAACATGTTACCAATTACTGATTACAATTTCAAGTCCATGTTGGCCTTCAGATCCATCGCACATCAATTTAAATCAAGAACAGTCAAACCTTTTTGACTTCTTCAACATGTTTCCAAATCTTGATTAAATCCAATCACCTCGATCAATGAAATAGTAATTAATCATTACAAATATGTTATGTCATGTCACCTTGACACCTAGATTAGAGAAACATCCACTGCAACCGATCGCATCATCACCGCTTAGTACCGATCTAACATCAATTGTTCAAACATTTTCTAACTTTTGCACAGAACAATCTTCTGTCAACAGAAACTATACCTTGTGGTACTCCAATCCTTTTGCAATCATAGGATCAACAACATATCTTAGTCAAGATAAACATATCATGACCACAACACTTGAATCGATACTGATTTGGTAGAACAAACAAATCATTCATTGTCAATCACTGTATGTTCTTATCATTGCCTTGTTGCCCTTTAATCAATTATAATTTGCTATCTTGTTGTTTCCAGATTACACGATCATACAAAGTACATCTAGAGACATCCTTGAGTCTCCAACCATGACTGCACACTCAAATTTGTACCGCAACACATAATTCCTTTGTACTCATACTTGGCAGCGTATCAGGAACATTGTCAACAAAGACAACACCACGTTGACATCAATGACAACACAATAACTGATCTTCATGTCATCAAACATGCACCAATCAATACTCAACAATCTTTGCATCAGTTATGCCAACATTCTCCCCCTTTGGCATTGATGACAATACCACAATGAGTTGATAACACTAGCTCCCCCTTTGTTGATGCACTTCCTGGTCTTCTTCTAATCTTCTCAACACTTTAATCTTCTCCCCACTATTGTGCTAACTTACTCTTCTCTGCTCTTCTCCCTCTTTGACAACAATGCCAAAGGAGCCACATAGGTCACCAATTGTTGCAACATCTTCCTTTTCCTCTGACTGCTCCCCCTAAGGAGTAGTCTATTTTAACATCAACCCAATAGTGAAAGGTATTCAATGAATCCACTAGATTGATGCCTGCAACATCATCTTAATATCTTTCAGGTAGGGGAATAACCCCTAACTTACCTCTTAGATACTCAAAATTATCTTTGGGCAATGGTTTAGTGAGTATGTCTGCTAGTTGCTCCTTGGTTGGCACATATTCCAACTAAAATTCATTTTCCTGCACTTGCTCTCTTAAGAAATAATACTTGATTGCACTATGTTTAGTCTTAGAGTGCATTGCTAGATTTTTTGAAATATTGAATGCACTTGTATTATCACAGTAAATAGTCACAGGTTCAGTTACCTTCTCTTTGATACCTTCTAGGATATGCTTCATCCATGCAATTTGTGTACAATTTATAGATGCTACTACATACTCAGGTTTTGCAGTAGATTGGGAGATGTAATTTTGCTTCTTAGTTGTCCATGACACAAGTCTTCCTCCTAGAAAGAATGTGCCTCCACCTGTACTCATTCTAACGTCAATGTTTCCTGCCCAATCTACATTAGTAAAAACACTCAAAGAGAAATCTCCTTTGTGGGTATACCAAAGACCATAGTCTTTTGTCCCTTTCAAGTACCTGAATATTCTTTTCACTGCTACCATGTGAGACTCGTTAGGACTAGCTTGAAATCTTGCCACTATTCCAACTGCTTGTGCAATGTCTGGTCTACTATGAGCAACATAATGCAACTTACCAATCTTGGATCTGTATAGAGTTTCATCCACTGCACTTGACTCGTCATCCTTAGATAGCTTGCATCCTGTCACCATGGGAGTTCCAACTAGCCTAGAATCTTCCTTTCTAAAAGTGTTCAATACTTCCTTTATGTACTTAGACTGACTGATATAGATACCATCTTTTAATTATGAAATCTGCAATCCAATAAAGAACTTAATTTCTCCTATCATTGACATTTCAAACTCTTCCTTCATCTCTTCTACAAACTCCAAGCTCATCTCATCATTTCTTCCAAAGATTATGTCATCAATAAATACTTCAGCTAACAGTAGTTTATCATCTTCAACCTTCAAGTACACATTGCTATCCTCACTTGTTCTTATGAAATCAATCTTAATGAGATAAGAGTGTAATCTTTCATACCATGCTCTAGGTGCTTATTTCAGTCCATACAGTGCCTTTTCTAGCTTACACACCATGTCCTTATTCTCAGTCAATGAAAATCTACCAGGTTGCTCTATATAAACCTCTTCTTCAAGAATCCCATTTAGAAAAATAGATTTGATATCCATTTGAAAAACTTTAAATTTCTTATAAGCAGCATAAGCAAGTAAGATTCTTATGCCTTCAAGTCTTGCCACAAGAGAATATGTTTGTCCATAGTCCAATCCTTCTTCTTTGCATAGCCTTTACACACAATTCTTACCTTGTTATGAAACACTTCTCTATCTTCATTCAATTTGTTCCTAAAAACCCACTTTGTACCAGTCACATTCTTGTATACTAGTCTAGGAACAAGTCTCCACGTGTCATTCTTCTCAATCTAATCAAGTTCTTCTTCCATTGCTTTTATCCAATCACCATTCTTCAAAGTTTCTTTCACAATTTAAGGCTCAAACTTTGAAATCAAACATGTATTCTCTCTGATTCTCCTTCTTGTATGTACTCCAGCATATTTATCACCAATTATCTAATCAGGGGAATGATTCAATCTCACATACCTTGGAATAACAGGTTCAGGTATAGGTTCTTTTTCTTCTTCTTGCTCCACCGGTTGAACTACTGCTTCCATATTATTTTGTCCAACCATTTCTTGCTCTAGTAGTTGCCCATGCACAAATTCTAGAACATTTCCAGGTTCTTGCTTGCTTGTATCATCTGATTTCTCTGGATATTCATCTACCTTAACACTTGCACTTTCAACTATCTTGTTAGTTATTTTATTGAAACACTTATAGGCCTTGCTTTTAGTAGAATATCTCAAGAAAATACCTTCATCACTCTTAGGATCAAATTCACCTATAAAATCATCTCTTTTGATATAGCATCTACTACCAAAATCTTTGAAATGTTTAACACTAGGTGTATGACCATACCACAATTCATAAGGTGTCTTGTTTGTTCATTCTTCACTTGCACTCGATTCAAAGTGTAAACAACAGTACTGATAGCTTATCTCCAATACATCTTTGGTGCATCACTTTGAATCAAGATAGTCCTAGAAGCGTCTACTATAGTTATGTTCCTCCTTTCAGCAACTCCATTTTGTTGATTTGATCTAGGTGTTGGCATCTACCTCTTAATTCCATTTTCTTCACAATATTTGACAAACTTTGCTAAAGTGAATTATCCTCCTCTGTCAGACCTTAAGCACTTCAATCTTTTACCTATTTCCTTCTCAACAAGTGCTTTAAAAGATTTTTGAACTTATAGGAAGCGTCAGACTTATCCTTCAAGAAAGTCACCCACATCATTCTTGAGTAATCATCAATAAACAATATGAAACACTTATCACCATGATAGCTTTTGGTCCTTAGAGGACCATACAAATTAGTGTGCACTAAATCCAGTATACTCTCTGATGAAAAAGACATGCTGCTAAAAGTAGAACTAGTTAACTTTCCCAACTGACATTCCTTACACATCATGTTGTTTGGTTTAGCTAATTGTGGCAATCCTCTAACTACATTCAACTTACTAACTTTGACCAAGCTATCAAAGTTCACATGAAAAAACCTTGTATGCCACAACCAACTATCCTCAACTCTAGCCACCAAATAATTGTTTATAGTAGTATTCAAATGGAATAAGTTAGCTCTAGTATGTCTACCAGTTGCAATCAGATCACCTGATCCTCCAAGTATCTTGCACATGTCTCCTTTGAACTCAATTCTATAACCATTATCATTCAACTGACCCACACTCAATAAGTTATGTGTTAGACCTTCTACAAAGTAGACATCGTCAATATTACTCTTACCATTCAAATAAATTGCACCTTTTCCTTTAACCAAGCAGGGTGCAATGTTTCCAAACCTGACAACACCGCCATCAAATTATTCAAGCTTGATGAACTTACTTTTGTCACTGGTCATGTGATGGGAGCTACCATTGTCAATAACTCACTCATTAGCTTGATCCATGCGAGAGACTAAGGCCATTTCACCTTTTGCAACATCCTCTTTACTACAACAAATATTTTCTCCTCTTCTTCATTGTCTTATGACTCCTCATCGGTCACACCTTCATCTATAGCAACATAACCCTGCTTCTTTCCTTTTCGTTTGAATCTTTTGATCGTATCCTTTTGTTCACCATTAGGACACCTAGAAGCAATATGTACAATCTTATTGCATGAAAAAAACTTTAAAGGTAACTTGCCTTTGTACTTACCAGTTCCTTTTGGTAATCTCCTTGTAAGTAAAGCTTCAAGGTCTTCTTTCCCTTTTTCTTCTTCAAAGACATATTCAATATCCCTAGAATAACTTTCATGATTTATATGTTTTCTGTTCTTCTTCGATGTTAATGACAAAGAGGCCTTAAAAGCTGCTTCAACTTTAGGCATATTGTTATCACAGTTACTTAATTCAAAAGAAGTGAGCTTACCAATCAATCCATCAATAGAAACATTATCAAATGTCATGAATTCTTGTATAGCAGAGACTCTAATGGCATAAGCAGGTAGCAAGGTTCTCAAAATTTTAATCACCACATCACTTTTTTCAATGTTACCACCGGCAGCTTTGATGGCACCAACTACTTCCTTTATCCTTTGACCATATTGAGCAATGTTCTCACCTTCCACCATTTCCATGTCATCATATTTGCCCTTCAAGCTATCTACCCTAGCTTTTTGCACATGTCTATCCCCACTATATATTAGCCTCAACTTTTCCCAAACATCAAAGGCAGTCTCAAGTCCATGAATGTCAACATACTCAGTATTATACAAGGTACTAACAATATCTTCCAATGCTTGTATGTTCTCATGTTGCTCCTTTAATTGATTTGCATCATTAATTCTGGCAGGAACTGCATATCTTTTCAACATGATTCCAGAACTTTGGCCTCGTGCCCTTGAAATAGATCTTCATCCTATCGCTCCATATTGTGTAGTTATCCCTTGTAAACTTAGGGCCTTCCTTCTTCATCATCAGATCTTTTCCTCAAGCTGTTAAGCTTACCACAAGGAGGGCCTATGCTATGATACCAATTGTTAATACTAAAAGGTCCACTATTACTGAGAGGGGGTGAATCAGTAATCTATCATATCTAAAACTTTTCACAAATCATTCAACACCACAAACCACATTCATCAACTTTAAACCATATGCATGCAATAAAGAAAGTAACCAAACAATCATCCATACATGCAACAAAGTAACACTAGTGTTTTATCATGGAAACCCTAACTAAGAGTGAACCACAACAGGGATTAGCACCCACAAATATTTGCACTCTTCTGATATGCACCCTATTAAAAACCTAGCTCTGTAAGGAGCTTACAATAATGCCCTTTTAGGAGCAGACCCTGTTAGGAGTCACCCGGTTAAGGGATTTACCTCTAGCCTTGTTAGGAGCTTTACCCTGTTAGGAGAAACCTTGTTAAAGGATTTTAGACCCTAGCTAAAGATTTACCCTATTGAAGGATTTATAAATTAGACTTGTTAAAGTCTGCCTGGTTAAGGGATTTTCTTGCAGAAACTATTAGGAATAAACAAGTGCAATGAACTGGGTGTAGCACGCCTCCTCTGCTTGTTCAGATCCAATTAAGTACAATACTTCTAATTCTTGCAGACTATCTTTACTCTTCACTCAATCACACCTTCTCATCCACGATATACTCTTGCATTATACAACACTTTGCATATAAATACATTACAAGTTCATTAGGACATTTAACCGCCTTACAAAATGTATTACAATCTTTCCTGATCAATTCTTAAACCCTAAATGTGTTACCAATTACTAATTACATTTTCAAGTCTGTGACGACCTTTAGATCCATCGCATGTCGATTTAAATCAAGAATAGTCAAACATTTTTGACTTCTTCAACATGTTTCCAAATCTTGATTAAATCCAATCACCTCGATCAATGAAATAGTAATTAATCATTACAAATATGTTATGTCACATCACCTTGACACCTAGATCATAGAAACATCCACTGCAACTGATCACATCATCACCACTCACCGATCTAACATTAATTGTTCAAACATTTTCTAAATTTTGTGTGCAGAACAATCTTCTATCAACAGAAACTATACCTTGCGCTCCTCCAATCCTTTTGTGATCATAGGATCAACAACAAATCTTAGTCAAGATAAATATATCATGACCACAACACTTGAATCCATACCAATTTGATAGAACAATCAAATCATTCATTATCAGTCATTGTATGTCTGTTGCCCTTCAATCGATCATAAATTTCTCTCTTGTTGTTTCGAGATTACGCGATCATACATAATACATCTAGAGACATCCTTGAGTCTTCAACCATGACCCCACACTCCAATTCATACCACAACATAGAATTCCTTTGTACTCATACTTGGCAGCATATCCAAAACACTGTCAACAAACACAACACCAAGTTGACATCAATGACAACACAATAACTGATCTTCATGTCGTCAAACCTGTACCAATCAATACTCAACAATCTTTGCATCAATTATGCCAACATAGTTTAAAATGTGTGAAAAGAAATTCAGTTTGGCAATTACAATTTTAGAGAATTCAAACCATGTTTATTGTCTATCAATTATTAACTCTTTTTGTAGTGATTAAATAATTGAATCTAACAAAACATTGCTTTTGAATGTATAATCTAATTTTTATATTCTTATGACATACACCTAACCTTCTTCACTATTATATGTTTATTCTTTCAATTTTAGTATATATATATATATGAACTTTTCTTATAATCTCTTCAAACTTGGCATCATCTTGCTCTTTATATTTTATTATGCCTAATTCCTTTGTCATAACACCCATCCATATGATCTTGCACTTGGAATTGAAGTACCTAGATATCTCCAAATTCTTATTACATTGAGGAAAACTCTTATCATATCTTTCACAATACTAATTACCTTTTCCATTATTGTTCACCTTCTTCTTCCATTGCCTACCTCCAATATTAAAAAGGTAAATAGTATGAGAGGAATTATCCATCTTTTATGTAGGATAATAATAACCAATCTAATGTTTTACTCTAAAAAATCATTCAAAAACACATCAACAAATACTCTTTAAATGTCTAATCCATACCAAAAATAACAAAAACAAAAGAGATTCAAAATTAAAGTTTTTTTTCCCACACCAACATGAATATTTATATGTTAAAATAACAACAATAAAAAATAAGTAAATTGTAAATTAAGATTTTTGTAAATTTTCATCACCTAAATATTTAGATGGGTTCACTTAAAAACTGTAAAGCAATGTATTTTTTTTACAGTTCCATGAATTGATTTCCAAGAAGTCCATGTAATCACACGTCACGCTCAAGGCTAGTGCATCAAGCACTTTAATATTAAATATCATGTGTGGGTGCTTGACTTAGCTTTGGGTTATATGTAAGTATTATATGGAAAGTTGTGTATGCACTATAATTAAGTATATCATAGCTTTTATGTTATTAGGTTTCTTTAGCTAGCTTAAAGACATTGAATATATTAGGTCTTATAGGTTTTCAAACCCTCATTCAAGCCTGGAATTTGATGGTTGTATTGGTTGTTTTTCCACTTTTGAGTTGTATATGACAGGCTAAAAATTTATTGGGTCGTATAGATTGGTAGGCTAATTTTTTATAAAACCGTCATTATGACACTCAAAGTTATTAATAAACCCTCAAAAAACTTGTTTGGTAGCATATAAACATAGAAACTTTCTTAATTGATTTGATAATTTAGCATTTATTACTAATTTATAATTATTTTATAATTTTATATTATTTTTATTACAAATAAAAAGTTTCTATATAATTTATTGTATATTATTATTTATTTAAAACCCTATCTAAATAAATCATATGAATTTAGAAACTTTTCAAATTTTTGCATATAATACTAATTTATACTTATTTTCTAATTTTACAACATTTGTATCTTAGGAAAAAATTGACAATCAATATTTATTTTAAAACGTAAAATGAAAGGCACTAAAATGACCAAACCGTTATAAAAAAATCTTATGACAGGTAGGGGTGACCGTCAAATTCCAGGTCTGCCCTCATCTCATTTCGTATTATGTATAATCAACTTGAAAAAGCTTTCATGGGTTTGTGATGTTTTAGTGATATTCTAATTATCGTATCCATTCCTCCTTTTTGACTAAGATACTCAAAGTAAGTGGTCAAAAATCAAAGTGTGAGGATAGTCAAGGGTTGCATCTTAGAACATCTAATTGGGTCTCTTTATTTCAAATCTGGGAAAATTCCAGAGAAAATTAGAATTTATTTAATTGTAGAATTTCTACCCAATAGGAATATATCCAAATATACCCCTTGAAATTTTGTCATAGAAAATACCCCTTGAATTTTTGCAATGGATAAAATGACCCTAAAATTTCAAAAGTGCAAACAATTCCCCCAAAACTGTTGTTGGTGGAAAAACAATATACATATACTTATTCAGAGATACTTAATATCTAACTAAAAAGAAAGGTCTAGAATAGGACCTTTGGAATATAGAATGTGTCAATCAGGAACATTCAATCAATAAAATGACCCCAAAATTTCTAAAGTGCAAACAATGCCCCCCCAAAATTTGTTGGTGGAAAAACAGTATACAGACATTTGTTCGGAAATACTTAATATCTAACTAAAAAGAAAGGTCTCGAATACGACCTTTGGAAGATAGAATGTGTCAACCAGGAAAATTCAATCAATGAACAAAACATAAGAGCAACCACAAAACCCAAGTTTCATGCAAAAATCATAAACCAAACAATGAAAGAACAAAACTGAAATGCAAACATGAAATCAAAAGAAAACCAAAGCAATGTTGCATTCATCCCGTGGAATATCCATTGTCCTTAATCTCTTCGAACTATGCTCATAAATTTAGTGGGCAGGAATGCATAAATTGAAAGCTCGAAGTGGTGATAACAAAAAATATCAAAGACGTGGTTGTTAAAAATGAGAGGAGAGACGAGCATATAGATATTTTGGGGTTGATCAATAGTTAAGATCGAAAGGCTATTTGAGAGATCGATGGAGGAGATTGGAGGAGAGGAGCAGTTAAGTAGAGAAGGAGGTGAGATAAGTGAGGAGTTAATTTGGTAAGTGGGAGTTAAGAGTGGAAATCATCTATTATTTGAAGGCAATACAGTCATCCTCTTAGAACTAAATCATAACCTCCTCATTTATTAAAGGTAATACAACATCCTCATTTCCTTAGAGCTAAATCATCTATTAAAGACAATACAACATCACCCTCTTTTTTCAACATCAAAGTTTCAAACTCACATAACTTCTTCACATTGATAAATAAGTTTTTCTTCATGTAAACGGACAAACGACTTAAACAACACACATTAACCATTGACTCTTAAGCTAAAAGTGTGAAATAGTCAAAATTGACTAACTTTTTCTAGTCTTAATTTGTTCATTGATGTTTGTTGTTTAAGAACAATCGTAAACGAATAGATCCAACCTAAAGACATTGCCCCCACTTCACAATAATCTATAATGACACACAACCTATATATTCAACTTCCTTGATGGCGATCAAATCCTATCCTTCCTTGAGTTGAAACTTGTTCTCAACCCTATACTGATCATCTCAACATTTATAACTAACTTAAAGATTCCTTGAATTTCTCTTGCACACATGAATGAATTTGCATTCCCTTTTCAACGAGCTTGGCAAACCTTTAAACCTCTAAATCTCTACCCCATCCTTTAACTATCTCATTAAAAGCATCAAATGAAGTAGGTGGCAGATAAGCACACTTCAAACAAATGCATTAATCCAAGACTTAGATAGGGAAAGGACCCATAACTGTTCCAATGGTTGTGATAGGAGTTGTTGATTTGATATTTACACTTATTAATTTAATACCCACACTTGGTGATTTAATGTCCAATTTTTTTGACAACATTGTACCAATAGTTGTGACTTTAAAGTTGTTATTACAATGATGACTATCCATAATTGAATGAAATGTACCTTTAGTTATAAAAATCAACCAATTACGTGACGTCACATCAGCTGCACAAGTATGGGTACCCATATTGCTCTCACCAAATGTCGACCCAAAAACGTAAAGTTGGTATAGTGGACTATAAAAGGACATTTCCTTTCCTCTTTTTTTGGATTGTTTTTGGACACCTTGGCAAAAAAACATGCTGATGTGGCATCATATTTGATGGTGTGATCCTAAAACCTTAAGAGTTGCCAAATAAGTTGCTATAAAAAAATTGAAAGTGATTTGAAATTTCCACCTAGAATTTTGAAAAGTACAAAATTAAAGTACTCAACTAGTTGAATACCTTGACAATCGGATCTCCCTTTGAATCTCCCTAAACCCACTCTTTGAATATTTGTGGAGATAATTTTAAAGAGCAATTGCACGGTGAAGCTTGCACTTTATTGGCACTGGCTACGGTGCAACATATTTGCACCGTCGAAAGTCGTGCCCTCTATGCCATGCCCTCCATGGTCTCTATGCCATGACATCCACATATGTTGCACGGTCTGTCGTTTCTGCCATGCAGTACG
>MU224129.1:536235-570519 GCA_018584345.1 Thuja plicata | reverse complement strand
AGGCCGAGGAAGGATTTCTGAATGATATGTAACATTTGCTAATTTCCAACACTGAGCTAGAAGAAATCTGTCTAATCTGACTGCTATCTGTGAGAACTTTACCCTTTTATTAGTCCATGTAAATGTTCCATTTAATGGTTCAACATCCATTAAGTCATTATCTTTCACAAAAGTGGAGAAATCCTGAATTGTTCTCAGAGGTGGACAGATTCCACCATTCTTTTCTGATAGTTTGAGTATGGCATTGAAATCCCCACCCATTATGAGGTGTGATTCTGATTGACTTTGTATAAACTGAGTGATTTCCATCCATAGCCTCTGCTTGTCCTAAGTTGGGGTAGGCCCATAAATGTTAAATAACATGATTTTTATTTCAAAGCTCTCCAATCTTATGACTTGCCAATTGTCCCTATTATGAATTGGCTATCCTAGTATTAGTTTAGGGTCCCAGAGAATAGCTAACCCACCTGAAGCACCAATCACTAGACTATGTGTAGTATTCCATTTTGACCAATTCCCAATTATTTTATTAAACACTTCTATTGACATCTTGGTTTCTTGAAGAAGTATCACTTTCGCTGTTAAAGAATTCAGCTCTTTCTTGACTCTTTTTCTTTTGTCAGAGGCATTTAATCCTCTGACATTCCAAGAGGCAATCTTCATTGTTGACAAGGAGAACACTTAGTTCTCCTCGTCGATCTTTTGATAGATGTGAATTTCCCGTCCAGTGTTGATTGAATACCTGCTACTATTTCTTGCTTAATTAGACTGCTTTTTGGTGTTCTTCCTCTCTTTCTTGGTGTGACCTTAACCTGTATATCTTGAATTGGAGTTTGTTCAAGTGATAGTATGGTAGTAGTGTCAAAAGCTAGTTTCTTAGATCTTGGTCCATTTGTTTCAGTCTCAAAGTCGTCATAGACTCCCTGGTCTATTATTGTTTGATTTCCCTCTGTATCTATGAATGTATTACTTTGAATCCACTCACTAATTTGAGAGTATGTTAACTCATGAGTCTTCGGGGATGACACCCTTGCCTTATCCTCCTGCCAGTCTTCTTTGGTTTTTGTGAGATCCAGTTCATCTATCTGTCTATATATTTCCCCTTCCAGGTTATACTCCATGCTTTCCATTGACAGTCCTTGTTGGTCCTCAGTACTAATGATATCCTCCATCAATTTTGTTGACTTAATCTGCTTACAAGGCCAGTGTGTTTCTTGATAAATTTGATTTATCTGCTGAGAGCTACTCGGGTTGTGGGCTATTGTGGGCGTCTGCAGTCCCTCATCCTCTGTGATATTGATATGTATTGCTGCCTGACCTGCTTCCTCAAACTCATGGATATCTTGATCTGATGTTACATTTTTTTTGTGTTGCTGAGAGTTCATTGAAATGTAATCTCCTTCTTGCAGTGTTATACCTTCTTCCTCTGCTATCTCATATATTATTTTATTGGCTAGCTCTGTCAACAGTTGATCTGATATTTTCCTAGCTCGGAGGTTACTCAGAGTCTCTTCATCAAGTGCCTCATGTGTAATTGGCTTTTTAATTGGAGAGTCAGAGTACATGAGTTGTTGCACTAACTCATCCATATCTGAATTGTGTACATCTGACGACTTCCAGTCTAGCAGCATCATCTGATTGGTATTGTTGAGGATCATCAAAATATATCTTACTGCATAATGGAAATAGATGATAATCTCATATGAATGTAGATTGGAGTGCAGGGCTTTGTCAGAATAAGCTATCAATGCATGCATTTCTATATGCTGAGAGTAATGAGAATTCTGACGGAATGAACATTTGAGAGGATTTGTGCATTGACTTTCACATACCCTCATCTGCGAGCATGATTGGGTTCTGCATTGTTCCATGAAGTGTCCTAGTCGATTCTGATATAGCATGATGGTATCTTCATTTTGAATAACAACACTTTGTTCCCATCGACCCCATTTGGAATTCAAGTAGATGGAGCTTGGTAGTTCCTTGACGTTATCATGTAGTATGCATACTCTAACCTCTCGATGAGGAAACTCAAAGGGAATTAGATCATGTTTAGAAAAGATTCCTAGTCTATTGGAAATAATTTCTATGATGTCCAGATCTCTGTATTCTAATGGAAAGTTTGGTAAAGCTATCCAGATTGGGAAGAATAGAGGGGATCTATCTTCAAGTATGACATTAGGGGTCCATATCGAAGTAAAGAGGCCCAAACCTTTATAAAACCAGCTTTTATTTTTATGGATAGCATCTCTCGATTCGATGGATTCAAATTTAGCAAGAAAATATCCCAACTTAATGTCTACCCAAAATATATCTGTGAACCCTATCCAATTATCCAGGGCCCAAAGCTTAATATCATCAATTGATAGGTCAAGTTTCAAGAATTTACCTATAAGTGCTTTGTCCTGGAGGAGATGAATTTGATCCTGGAGCAAATGGTCTGGAAAAGTAATTGTTGACGTACGCTGGGGGTCAGGATCTTGCTGTAGATCCGGTTGTATCTGTCTTTGTTTGATCCTCCAGGTTTGAGAAGCTTGTATTGGGTTGAAGGGCGGTCTGCTTGTCAGTGGCCACTGATGTGGTAGAAAATTTCCAGTTGCTTTCTGCTTCATAAACTTTGAATCCCTCCTAACATTATCAGGATCCTGATTCCCCCGAATGACTATCGGGGAGCTCGGGGGCGTGCCTTCACAAATGTCAAATATTTGTTGTTTTTGGAAGAGACGACCCCTTGTCCTACCCTTTTGATTTGGCATATGTCTAAATCTTTTGATACCCGGTCGAAATGGATTCAAATTTTTTTCCCACTCTTGTTTCTTTTCAAAAAACCCTCGACCTAAAGAGGTAAGTGCCTGTTTGAATGTCACCACTTGTTTCTTAGTTGCTTGCATACTCGTACCATCATGCTCCAGAGTTTGATTTGTATTGAGTCTTGGCAGGTTGAAGTGCAGATTAGTTGGCATCATGTGATGCCAATTTTTCTCTGATGTTGACGTATATAGACCCTTCTTATTCTGAGCCCTATCTTGATTTTTCCCCGATTTCTTAATATTAAATCTGGGGTTAACGAAGAAGGGTTTTGTCGGTTGGACTATCACTCTCCCTCTAAATATCCTCATAGGATCATCAAAGTCAGGTTACAACATTTTATCTTTTGTGGGTGGATTTTTCTGAGAAAAAGGGACCGACTAAAACCCAGAAGGTTGGTTCCCACGTCTGTTTTGAAGCCTATCAATTTCATCTTGCTTTGTTCGATTAAAACCCTTACCGCTACTAGAAATTCCTTGTTGAAAGCAATACTGTTCGAATAGTTGACTCTGTGATTGCTGTGGACCACTAATGCCATACGTCTGCCATTTCTGACCAGCCCTATGTCCACTGAACGCTCTGCTCGAATCTCTGCCCAAGCCCTCAAATCTTGCCATGCTCGAATCCTCAAATTTTTTAGCTGGCAGAATTATCGAGTTCAAAATTCATATAATTGGGAGCTTTCAAATCTACAATCGATGGTTGAAGATAATACTTTCAAATAAAATTAAGTTTAAAAATTTAAAAATTATTAATAATATTTAATAATAATTTACCAAAGTTAGTCACTCCCAAATATAATAAATTTTTATCTTCTGTGGTACTGTGGTTGGTAATGAAGAATGTGAGTGTCATTTCTGGTAATGTTTAGGAAATGAGTGAAAATGTGAGAGACAAAATACACTTAGAGTTGCATGTGAGATGAAACAATAAAAAAATTAGCATGATAAATTATTACATATTCTAACAGAAATGATCAAATCCACATCGTTTGTCAAATTGTGATGCACACACATACGTCTTGGCCACCAAGAAAACACATCAATACTATTAAATCAAGCCAATAAACAGACGAAATTTGAGAAACAAATGAACGTGTCATATTGTTTCAATGGTAATCCTCTCTACAAAAGTTTTAGTTGTTGGATGAAATACTGAGCTCCTCACCTTCATATAACAAATTCCTTCGACGTAACAAGAAGGCATGTTGTTCTAATAAAATGAGTCATTTTATTTGAAAAATATTAATTATAAACATCAACATTTAAATTATGTAGTATAACAACATTTGCAAGTTTCTAAATTTATATTAAAGACAATCTTATAATATTTTAAAAACTAAATAAAGAGAGTTTATAAATTCATATAAGAAAAAAGAAATTAATCTAAACATTCAAATTAAATTATTTGAAAAAGCATAAACGATTATATCTTATTTTTTCAAAATAATCAAAATTAGTTTCTTTTTATAATTAATATTATAAAATAATATAAATATTATAAATTACAATATTATTTTATATTTATTTATAATAAATTATAAAAACTTATTAATAACTTAAAATGTCAAATAAAATGTCAATCTAATCTTCTAATTTTTTTTTATGGAAATACTGATCAATTTATATTAACTTAGTTAAAAAAATACATATAGTAAAGATTAAAGTGGGAGGGAAAAAATACTCTCTTCAAGTCACGTGGATACTTTCTAGAGTCATATCGGTCATGCCTAGAAACAAAAAGAATCATAACAACAAAGTATTTTTAAAGCCATTAAAATGGGCCTAGCCTAGAAGAGAAACACTCTCAAGCGGCCAAGGCAGTAGTCGATGGAGGCGGAGGCTCTGGTTCATCCTTCTTTCCCCATCTTGGCTATGGTTCTAGATTAGAGTTTTGCATGGTCCAACCGTATGAATTTTCTTCCTCATCCTCCTTACCCCCACATCACGGAGAGATGGCTAATGCCAATCTAGGGATGCCTTTGGAAGAAGAAGGCCAACCCAAAGCATCAACCTGAGAAGACCAACGAATAGAAGTTGGCGGAACCCAAGTTGGAGTATTGGCAGGTGCCCAAGTAGAAGGAGAACCTTGAAGGTGTGGAGGAACTACTGAACTATGCAGTGAGAATTGGCGTCGAGGAGAACAATGATGAGGAGGTTGTGAATGTGAACATGATCAACTTTTGGAAGAACTCCATCGACATCACCACTCACGAGAAGTGGAGCAGCCACTGAAAATAGAATTCTCAGGAGGAGTCCTATCCACTGTGCAGGGAATTTTTTTCGGAAGAACTTCATCGACATCGCCACTCACAAGAAGTGGAGCAGCCACCAGAAACAAAATTCTCAGGAGGAGCCCTAGCCACCGTGTAGGGAACATTTCCCCAATGTTGCAATAATTCTTGCAAAAGGGCCACCTCAAGGGCGACCTTATCAGCTTGGACCTGAATCTGTAACATGACATTATTGCATAGTTAAGCTTTAGCAAATATAGACACGTTAGCATCAATAAAAACATGTGAAAAAACCAATGCATTTTTGTCTTTCCAAAGAGAAAAAATAATCTCCATCCTGAAAGTGTGCCAAAGCTGCAAGAAGGGAAAGGGAAGTGAGGTATTATCTTTGAGGAGAACCATATTCCATGAGATCATTTTGGGGAAAAATGGGGAAAAGAAATCATGGACCTAGATCCAATAATTCTAAGCTCGACGACAAAACTAGAAGAAGTGAAGAAAGGACTCATCTTGACCACAGAAAGGACAACAAGGATTTGGGATACCCAAATGATGAAGATGAGAACCCAAAGGTAAGCCTTGAAAAATAATACACCAAGAAAAATGTGCAATTTTAGGTTCTATAATACTAGACCAAATTGTAATGAAATGTAGTCTCCATAGAATGAGTGAACTGCAAATGCCAACACTGGTTCAAAATGTCCACCATGGGAAAGTGGCATGAAATCCATTTGGTAGCCTTGGTGAGGTTTGTATCTCTAGAAATCCATTTCTTGGTACCACTTCCAATCCTTCCACCAAGGTGTAAGACTTGTTATACCAATCTTATGCAAGAGCTCTCCTGGCAAGAGAGAAATCAACAACTCAAAAGTGTCTCTATCCTGTTGAGTCAAGAAAAATTGAACATGTGCATCCTCCCAAGTATGGATAGACATAGCTGACCTATAAAAAAGGTCCTTTGGGGTTCGAATGCCATGTCTGTGAAAGCGCAGAGCATGAATACCTAGAATCCAAGCAAGAGGGAGACCTTGTACTTGAATTAATTGGGACCACCAGAGGTTGTGTTGGTTGAAAGACAAGCCATCTCTGAAACAAGAACCATGCCATGTGATCCATGGCTTGGCTACTTCCCAAGAACACCAAATACTTCTGGCAATGAAGGAACCCTTTATATGAACTTGTTCACTCATGAGAAAAAGGGTTTGAAAACTAATTTCTCTTTAGACTGGGCAATGTGAAGGAAACCCAGAAGAGATGCAATGCCAAAGGAGAATTTTTCAGGCCTCATCACCAAAAACACATCAAACCACCCATTTAATACCAAGAGCCTACCCTTTCCTATGTGTATAAATGAGGCCAAGGCCACCAGAGTATTGAGTTAGGCAACAATATTCCAAGGCCACTCAATGAAAACCATGTTTTTGAGTATCAGAAGCCCATAAAAAATCTTGCAACATCCTCTCAATCTTACCATAGGCTTCTTTGGAAGGATACTAACAAGAGGAATAGTAAACATGTGTAGCTACTAGAATCTTAGAACAAATTTGAAACTTTCATGCCAATGAAAGAGGCTCGGGCAACCAATAGGCTAGCTTGGACTCAATTTTCGCAAGTACCACATTCCAAATCTTTGTAGCCGAGCCATGAAAGGTAAAATGAATTTCCAAGAAGGAAAATTATTTACCATGCTGGATCCATTTCCAATCATACTATAGAATCCATTGCGGTGCTGGAAGGAATGATTGCCTATAGCAGAGGGTTTTTATGTCATTAAATGGACGAGTCAGAAGCCAAAAAAAAACTATCCGAGAGTTAAAGGGCATGGTGGACATTATCTTGATCCTCAATTAAACTAATAAAAGATTCATCTGCAAAATAGTCACTGATAAGCTAGTTGGGAGAATTGGGAAGAGAAATGCCATGGACAGAGCCTGCTAAAATTGTTGAAGCAAGAAAGTAACCAAAACCTTCTGCACCAAGAACATACAATGTAGGAGAAAATGGTCAACCTTTCCTAATATATATATGCAACCCAAAATTGGTGGATTAACGACCATTAATTGTAATACAAGCATTGGCATCTACGAAAAGCATTTGAATAGAAAGCACAAAGCAGGGGTCGAAGCCAAGATCTTTTAACATGGATAAAATAAAAGGTCATTCAATACAGTCATAATCTTTTGCAAAATTAATTTTCATAAAAATAGCATTCTAGCAAGATTGGCGAGCCCATTCCATACCCTCCAAGATAGCAATAATATTATCTAGAATAAAGTGAGATTGAATGAAGCCTATTTTCTCAAGATGAACAATCTGAGGCAGAAGATGGAAAATTTTTAGAGCCAGAGCTTTAGCAATAATCTTGTAAGACATATTGAGAAGGTAATAGGGCACTAGTTGCAAATATATTCTGGATCTCTAGATTTAGGTATGAACTTGGCATTTCCCTTGTTGATAGTTGAGCCCAAAGGGCCAGTTTAAAAGGCTTCTAGATAGTCATGGTGAAGGTATGACCCAACACAATCACAAAGAACCTTGTAAAATTAAGAGGAAAAACCATCACAACCAGAGGATTTTTCATAAATCATGGAGAAAGAAGGTTTCTTAAGGTCTTGTCTAGAAAATTTTTTGGTCACAAAAAGCCCATTTGGATTCTAATAGATGATTAGGAATGGCTTCTAGACACTCCTCTAAGGCTTGTTGACTAGTAGGAGTGGCGACTTGAGCTGTGAAAAATCTCTGGTAGTGATCTACAAAATCTTGCAGAATGTCTGGCAGTTCACTAAGAACAGAATTTCCCTCCCTGATCCTTTTAATATCGGGAGAGGAATGTCTTGGGCACAGAGATCTAAAAAATTCTTTACTAGCTCGATCTCCCACTTTCAACCAATGCAATCATGCCTTTAGCCAGGCTGCTCTGGAAGCATAAGTGTCAACAACCTGCTTCGGGTGATGAAGAGTTGCCACCTAAATATGTAATTCAGTTGTAAAAGGATGAGCTATCCAGCTCTCAGTAGTTGCATGCAAATCCTTGGTGTTTCATGCATAAGACTGACAACAAAAATATGCCAGTTATTTTCCATAACAACAAAGAAATTTAGTGGTGCGAAGAATGACATAATTCCACCACAAACTCCAACTTGTAGGCTTTTTGGTTTGAGGCTGTAGGTTCCAAACTCTTTGAATGTGGGCCAAGGTAGGAAAATGAGTGAGAAATGAGGTGTTAAAAAAAAGGAAGAATGAGAGGAGCATGGAAAAGTATCACACCATTCTATGGAAAATTAAATGGGAAAGTGGTCCAATAAGGTGACATTAGATAAATGAAAGAATAGAAAAGATTGATCTGTCCTAAAAGAAAAAAAATATTGAGAGGAGATCATAACATGATCCAGGCATTTAAATACTCTGTCAAAACCAACCCTAAAATTACTGTTGTCAATCAGAATTGCACCTATAGCGAGATGTAGAATATAGCTATCTTGTTGAAACATGGAAACACTTTCAGGTTGTGGGTATCCTACAACGAGAGTGAATCCATGGGATTACAAGGTTAGTTTCTTATTAGTGCTCACCTATACTAACTTTGAATGAGGAAAGGGATAAAAGGATGTGTGTGTGAAAATGGAAATCTAAAACTAAAGGGTTATGCACCAATATAGTAATCTGACTTGCAACTAAAAACCTCACAGATTCATTTATAAAATACACTTCAAACTCACAAAATTAATTAGAAAAACCCTACAAAATTGACTCATATGATAGGTACTGGTTAAGACATAATCACAGATCTACACCATGGGATATCAAATTCTACACAAAGAACTAAAAAGATATAGATTTAAACAAAGGTGAAAACACAATATTTGAATCAACTCACTCATAATCACTGTTGGACACAGAAAAAATAATGGAGAACGAATCAGTCTCTACATATCAATCATTAGGAAATCTCCTACAAGCCATCAAGTCCAATACAATCTTCCAGAATTTGCAAGATGCAAAAATCTGGCCAAAATTCAGAACCTCCCAAAATGAGATCAAAATACAAGATATAGGCAATAAACCACGAACGGTCGAATAGATGAGAAAAACAAGGAAGAAGAGGGGTCAAAATGTTAGAAACATGCAGTTGACTACCTCAAAACTCTCCTAGACCCAAGTCTAACTCATGTGGAACTCCAAATCAACTCAACTACCTCATAACTACCCCAAAATCATGTACAAACTTTGTGGTCGAATGCAATTGGAAATCCCTCCAAAATAGGGGTGCAACTGCAATAAACTGAAAATCAATTGCTAGTAAGACCCCATCAACTAAAAGTACATCTGCAACTGACCTCAAACTACCCACTAAGTGCTCCAAAGCTTAAAAACCCCCTCAAGATGCCCACCAAGTGTTGTAGAAACCAAAAATCCTCCAATTACTACAAACTGAACTCTAAGTCCATATAAGCACATAATGCCAAAATTCCCTTCTTTCCCCTTGCATTTTAGATCTAATTATCTGCATATGATTTATAAGGTCCATCATATAAAAAATAATTAAATTTACAATGTATTTGTTGTGCAAAGGGAAAAAAGGATAATAAAATTTATATTTTATATTAATAGCCATTAATATAAGATATAAATCCCACTTTATATTAGTATTTATAAGGGAAGAATACTTTATAAATACTAATACAAGGTTAGAACCATAAAAATCATGGGGTCCATCAAAAATCATAAAAAACAAAGGCATTAAAGTCTTTTCTTTATTCTCCTTCATTGGTGACATTGAGCACTGGAACCCTAAAGATGACCATTAGCACTTTTCGTTAACTTTGCATTTTCTCTACTATCTGGGCAACGCCTTGACTAGAGAATGGTTTTGAATTGTGGATAGTTGTGGAAACCTTAAATCTCTGTAATAGATACATGCATTGAACCAGGCATTTTGAGCCTCTTATTACACCCCTAGTGTATTGCTCTATAACTTTCGACTCCAAGGTCTTCTGTGATTCTTTTGTATGGTACTCCTGAAACTCGAGGACTCATTCAAGATATTTATGGAAAAGGAAATTGCAAATTTAAAAGACCACATTATTTTATTCTTTCTCCCATGGATGAAATTTTTGTATCTCCAACGAGAGTTTCCTCCAAAATACCTGCAAACTTCATAAAATATTCGTAGTAACATACCGTGGATTAGATCTGTATACCTTTTGTCATTTTGGTAAGAAACAAAAAATGGGAAAACCCTTTGATTCTCGAGCTTGTCTCTATTCTATCCACCGAGCTTTATTTATAAATAAAACTTGAAGTAGGGTTCTCAGGAAAGATCCTTGTGCTTTTTCCATTTTTTTGGGGTTTGGTGGAGCGTCGAGGGTTTTTGTTGGTTGTATCCTCTGATAGGACACAAACCCTCTTTTCCTTGTTGGGTTTATTACTTATATAAGTATTATGATTGTTGTACCTTTCATCATTATTCATGTTTTTGATTCCATACTCTGTTATAGAAACTTTTCATTGCTTTCAATTCCATGCATAGGACCACTGCTATGATGTCTTCATACATGCTTTCCTTTTTTTGTTTCTCTAAACCCTGAATATACTTTCGACTGTAATATTGTTCTTGCTTGAATCACCTTGCTTTTGATATTGTGTTGATTATAGTTCATTTTTTTGGGATTAATGAGAAGTATGTACTGAGAGGGGAGGGGTGAATCAGTACCTCTAAAATTTTTATATCCTTTTATCAAATAACCTTTGTAATCAATTGTATATCCCTTCAATCTAATCTATACCATCTTTATGTGAGTTATATCAATTCATAACATTAACATACATGTGAACAGTCATATAAACATTCATGAAAGTAATTTGACACATAACACAAGATATAATATCGCAGAAAACTCCTGTGAGGAAGTAAAAGCTGCAGTGGGGATGACACCCACAAAATCTTCACTATCTGAAAATTGGAAGGGGCCGGTTAAGGCTTACAATTTGATCACTTTTGGTGATCTACCCTATTAAGAGTATCGGTGGAGACCTATTAAAGTCTACTATGTTAGGAGCTTTAGCAACACTATTGAGTGTGCACTCGGTTAAGAGATTTGTTGTTGGATTGTTAAATCCACCTTCCTTGAAAGGACTTTTACACTTTTCTCCACTTGTTAGAATGATAGAAAATAACAAATTGACCTGGTAAATGTAATCTCCTATTGTTGATATAGATCCAGTTTAGTTTACATGAAAAATATTATCACCTAATTGTGATTGAATAATACCTCTGATTTTTGGTATCCTCTGTTCTTGGTTCTTGCTAACCAAATTCACCTTTTGTTGTTCTTGTTCTTGAAACTCTCAATCTGATCCATAGATGTGCTCGTTGGATTCATTCATCTTCTCCTCTATATTCACATAATTAATAATGAATGATTGCATCATCTATTTATAGATGGATTGACTTCATCAAGTTTCGAGAAAAACAATGTTAACTCTAAGATCAGGTTTACAACTTGTACCTAGATCTCCCAGTCTGTGTTTTATATCAGCTAGACTGATTAAAGAACTTACATTCATGTATCTTGTCCCTAAAGAAATGGATTTAAAACAAATAAATATCCTATAAATAGAATACACTTGATTTATCTAATGTGGAAGTCAGATCCACTTTTTGTGGGCTGCAACTGACTTTCGGTTCCTATCTGTCGATTATGTTCTATTGATTGCACTATAACTGTCTCACCGGTCTGCACTATATCTTGCATGTCGGGTTCCTATATCAAATTTCTCTTTATCCTTCTATTTTGAAATTTTGGTTTACACACTAAGTTGTGTCGTCGGTTCTTTTTTCACTTAGTCATCTTTGGTGATATCTTAATATCTAATCTTCGGTTTGCTCAGTCCTATCTTTCAGTGTATGATTACCAAAAGTGTTGTTTGCATACTAATGGGAAATTAATGTCATCAATCCCCACTTTGACATTAGCATCAAAAAATGATATGTGCAAAATACTAACAAAATCTTAAGTATATACAACATATATAATCCTTAGTCATTTAATGACCCCCCCTATGTATATGCCGGTATAACTATACATATGATATCTTTGTTCATCTAAATATATATCATTTTCCCCTTTTGTATAGTATAGTATTCATATTCATTTTCCCCATGTAAATATACCATATACATATCATATTCCCCCTTTTTTGATATTAAGGGGAAAGGTCTTTACCTTTAGATCTTATAAAAAATGTGGGAGTGTGAAGACTTCATGTCTTCCATCATTTTCTCCCATTGTTCTTTGAGGCTCTCCAGAGCCATGTGCTCGAGTGCGATCTTTGAGTGCATTTCATAGATGTTGTCTGCTACAGACATCTCGGGAGTTGCTATCAGTTGCCTTGCTAAACCGATGTGTTGTTGGAGTAGTGTAAGGTTTGGTAGAAGTTGAGCTTGGAGCTCAGTTACCTTTTCCTTAAAATGTTTTTGTGCCTCCCACAGTTCCTGCCTTAACCTTTTTATCTCAATTATCTTCTCATAATGCAGCTTAACTGCATTGTCTCCATCAGTGGTTAAGCTATTTGCACTGTTTGCTAGATCTATATCCAGCTTTGCAATGTTGTCACTATTCTCTTTAGTGAACTTTTCTATTGTGTTCAATTTTTGAATCAAGGTTATAGCTTCAGATATTATTGGATCTAATTTAGTGATGAATTCTTATAGCTTTACCTTATTTACCACCACTTCTTGGCCGATGTTCTCAATAAGCTTTTGTTGGTACTTCATCTCTGCTCTCTCCTCTATTGCCTTCTCAGCATCAATATTCTGAGTTGTTATTGCTTCCGTTAGAGTAGCTAATTGATCAAGTATTGGCTTGTTTTGATCAATATCAATATTGGGCACAATTTGATGTAATATGTCCCATGTTGTCTCCAGTACCATGGAATCCCTATATTGTTTCTTTAGCTTCTCCTGTAATTCCTTTCTTTGGCATATTTATCCATATTCTTGTAATGCTTCAAAGTCAAGTGTAGATGGGTCACACTTTGGTATTTCTATAAGTTCATCCAATGTGACTTCCATCTTATTCTTCTTTGATTTCTTCTTCTTCTATGAATCACTAGAATGTAAAACCATTGCCAATTTCTTGGCTTTCTCAGTTGTGCTCGATGAAGTGACCTGTTGTGCTTCTTTTTGCTGCTTGGTGTCAGTTTCAGCTTGTCAGGTGTCTGTAGACATCTTCACATTCACCTTCACATCGTCGGTAACACATTTGTCAATTTCCTCAAGAGTAACATCTTTAGGTTTGTCTCCTTCATTGGTGTCCTTGGCTTCATCAATATTTGTTTTTGCATTCTTATCTGTTGTATTTGCATCCTTTTCTTTATCTCCTCATGTAACCTTATCAGTATTGGTTATATCTTGAGTGGCTCTAATGTCTTGTTGACCATCGGTGTTGTCTTTATTTTCTTCTTCCCCTGCATCCTTGGGAGTATCCTTTTCAGGTGACTTGCTTGATTCTTGTAGGATATTGATAGCTTGTATCAATATTGGCATATTTCCTGGAATATTTACTTGTGCAGTATCAACATTTGTGTCCTTCTCATCAGTTTTGTTCTTTGCAACAGTGACATCTTCATCTTTATTCACTTCCTCTGCTGGGTCATCGGTAATGTCAATGACATTTGTATCCACAATATTTTCATTTGTGGTGTCTGGCCATGATTCATATGCAACATCTGCAGTCTTGTTGTCGGTTGTATCATCTTCTTCATCGTCTAACTCAATAGATGTGTCATCTTGAGTTGCCTTATCAACATCTTGTTGTTGAAGGTCTTTGTCGGGGCTTTCCTCCTCAGTAGGTCTATTCATAATCTTACACCATTTCTTATGGTTGTCCTGTTCAATCTCTATAAGCTTTCCCTCAAGAAATTTATATGCTCTCAGCTTCAGTGAGAACAACTTTTTGTACTTCTCCATCAATTCATCTATTTCTACCTTCTTTGATTTAGGTGGCATGAGAGAAACAAGTACTCTTTCTCTTATTTCTTTCTCATTCTTCAAAGCAAATGTCCAACGTGAGTATAGTCTATCCAAGAGTTCCCTTGGTACATGACTACCTTCAAACTGAATCGGTACATATTTAAACTTGTACATTTTTGCTATGATGCCATCCTCTACTTTATTATGATCTTCTGGATCTAATTTCAGCCATCTTCTGATCTTTGAATCTGTAATAGATCTAAAATTTGCAATAGATTTGCATATGTCATCAATATATTTAGGAGCTAGTACTTTGACACTTTCTGCCTCTACAACTTCATCCTGCTCAATATCTTCTATATCCTCTCGAGTTCTGATGAAATTCCTTCCTCTTTTGTTTTTCCCTCTCTTCGATGTGGCAACTTTCCTTTTGTATGTCCTGACCTTTCCTTTCTTTAAAGGTGAAGGAGTAGAATCCTTTGATATTTGGATTCTAGTTCTAGAAGCAGCTATTGTCCTTGGATTCTTAGTTGGTGGAGGAGGTGGTGAATCTGACTTTGGTTCCTTAGAGTCATCCTTTTCCTCAGTTTTACTGACAGATAACTATTCTTTAGTTTCTTCCTCCTGTTCAACTTCTTCATCCTGTTCAACTTCTTCCTCGGTTGCCGACAGTATCTTCTTGAGATTCTTCACCATCTTCTCCTTCTTTCTGACAATTTTCTTAACAACCAGGCCAAATTGTATTCTTGTCTTGGCCTCCTCATATGTTCCAAACTTGGGTTTTTTCTTATCCAATGGTTCATTGATCAAGGCATCAATTGCCTTAGTTGCAAGATCAATGTTGATCTCATACTCTAATGGTTGTAACCATGTTTTCCTCGGTATAATAGGCTTAATGTATGTATTGTCTGTATCAACCATGAAGCATATCTCATCCTTATACTTTTCAATGAGTTGCTCGGGGATTCTTATCCTCTTTTGCATTTGGTCTTTGAATACATTGAAGTATTCATCCATGACTGTCTCAAAGTTATCTCCCAATGTGGCTATGTGCTCACTGATTTGCATGGTGACCGGTTTGGTGCTGTCCCATTTCACATCTCCTACCAATGGGAATGTTTCTTGAAAATAGAAGAAAATACACATTATGAGTGAGCCAAACTTACATGTGTTTGACTTCGCATTCCTGATAGTCTTTAAATTGTCTTTCAAATAATTCTGGAGTAGTTCAGATAAGTCTAATTGCGTTCCCTTCTTCACAATTTTGTAGGCTGTGTCTACTGCACCTGATGCTATACTGTTCAATCTGTTTGCTTGGAATAATTTGTATCCTAAAATGCATGCACCAAACTTGATCTCATCATCGGTTATGGTGGTAACTTTCAGTCCTCTGCCATCCCATTTGGCTCCTATCATCTTCTCAGTCTTGACCTTGGGTGGATGCTTGAATGCCTTTACTTTCTCAGTTATAGGGTAATCAGTGACCGCATGGATGACAACTCGGGTTATCACCTTTGGTTCATCAAGCCATAGCTTGTTTTTATGCATTTAGCTTAGCACTAACTGAATCCATTTGCTTTTGAAAACCTTTGGGAACATTAGGGCATTGGTGAGCCCTTATACTTCTATATGCTTGTGTTCATCTTTTAGTGTTCCATCTTCATTGCACAACTTCTTATAAGCTTCTTCAACTTTTGAAGTTCCTATCTCTGCAATCTTGCAGTGTATGAAAGATTGAACGTCTTCCATGAGAAAAACCCTAGTTGGTATGCATGAAAATGCTCCAGCATCGTCGAGTTGTGAGGAAACCTCAGGATGGATCTTGTAGTTAGGTTCCTCACATGTGGAATTCTTGATGAGCTTGAACTCATCCTTCTTTGTGTTCTTGGATTTCATGGTTCTTGATGTCGAGGCCATTTTCAAAATTTAGGGCTTCCTGTTAAATGTGCGAAAGTAGAGTTGTTGGTTCTGTAGAACTTATTGTTTGTGCTTGAAAATATTTCTAATCTACTAGGAGTGTTGGTGGTCGATTCGTGGTCGCTTTATAACTTAGTTGCTTTCTACTCAAAAATTGCCTTGGTCGCTCTGCTCTAGTTTTCATAACAAATGAGTTGTTCCATTGCCCTATTTATAGTTGTTGCCCTAAAACATGTGTCATAAATGCTTACCAACTCCTCGGTGTATGGAGACTGAGTTCGTCGGTGAAGACTTTACTTTCCTTCAGTGACAACATAACATTTTGGAGCAATTTTTATTCCTTTTTCTTTTATCGACAGGTTTTGGTGTCACAGACAACTTGTTCACTCTTCTTGTTTACCGACAAGGCTCAGTTTATACTAGCAACTTTTATTTTAACTGACGCTTCTCAGTAAGTGTAGCCAGTCTTAGTTTTGAGTGTATACTGACGGGTTTTGATATCTATGCCCGAAAACATAGTTATCACAGAGTTTAACAAGTAATACCATGATGCATCTTTCTTACGCTAATTTGGCATTAAATCAACATATATATTATGGAACTGATGTAACATAATAACTTGGGGTAATGCAGTTCCATACTAACTTGTTCTGCTTATGTGGGGGTGGTGATTTCACCAGATCCATTGGATGGGGTATCACCATTTTCATTGCTTGGTCCAACTTCATCATTGTTTGAATCTTTTCTCCACATTTTGTCTCTTGCCCTCCGGATGTCTTCAATGGTGTTTCCATTGGGATATGTGCTTGTCTCTGTCATTTAGTCTCTACAGTCTTTCTTGAGATGACCAACTTTATGACAGTGTAAGCATGCCATTCCAGGATTAGTCCGGCCTCTAGAATTTCTAGTCCACTGTCTCATATAGTTTGCAACAATGTGACCATATCTTCCACATGTTGTACAATTTTTCCAAGTGTTGTAATCCCATATGTATTGGTTGCTGACTCTTTTTGGTTGATAGGGAGTTTCTTGACCTTTAGGCTTCCATGCTTGCCTTTTCTTTTTCCAGCATTCAAGAGTTGTGTGCCCATTCATTTTTCATGTAGGAAAGTATTTGTCCATGTAGGTTTCCTTCTTTGGTTGTTTCATCTTAGACTTACATTCATATGCTTTATGTCATTTCTTGTTGCATTTATAACATAATCCTATGAATGAAGATGTAGATTTAGGAATACCTTTCATTTTTCCTTTGCATACATTTGATGTATGGCCTTGCTTTCCACAATGATAGCATGTAATCTTTCTTGGTCTTGAATATGTATAGACATTCTTTGGATCAGTTTGATTTGAGGATTCTCCATTCTCGGTAAAACCTAGATTGGTATTCTTGTTGACTCTTTGTTGTCCTTCAAGAAAATCATCCATTCTTTTATTGCTTTCTTCAACTTTCTTGTAATTTCATTATGTTCTTACTGAATTCTTATTTCATGTTTCAAATTTTCATTCTCATCACCCTTAGTTCTCCAATATCTTCTATTCTTTCAATGAGTTCAACATTTAATCTGTTTTCCTCTTGACTCATAAATAATTTAATTTGTAATCTCATGGTGATGCTCTGTAAGTCTTTGTATTTCAGACTCTTTTTCTTGTAGTTTTTCAATGATCTTTCTTCTATCATCAATAGCTAGTGTTCTTTCTTGTTCAGCTTGTCTAGCATTGTTCATGACATCAATCATCCTTACCATCTGTGTCTCTTGACCGATTTGCAGAGATTTAACTTGTCCAGCCAGATGTAGATTGATTTTAGTTAGGCTTGTGATGCTTTCTTCTGATGTATCTGATGCTTTACTTGTAGTTGATCCTGAAGACTCAAACAAATCTGGTATCTCTTCCTCATGATAATCTGTCTCATTACAGTGAGATGTCATATTCTTTCTTTTATCTAGCAGTTGTCTCATATTGATTCTAGATTCTTTATACTGTTCAAAGAACATATGAATTTCAAGCTTTTTATTCTCAATATTTTTATCAAGTCTGTACTTCTCCATTGTATGATCTTTTCTCTTAAGCCTTTAAGCTTTCCAAGAAGAGACTTAGCTCTGATACCAATTTTTTGGGATTAATGGGAAGTATGTACTGAGAGGGGAGGGGTGAATCAGTACCTCTAAAACATTTATATCCTTTTATCAATTATATATCCATTCAATCTGATCTATACTATCTTGATGTGAGTTATATCAATTCATAACATTAACATACATGTGAACATTCATAAAAACATTCATGAAAGTAATTTGACACATAACACAAGATATGATATCGCAAAAAACTCCTGTGAGGTAGTAAAAACTGCAGTGGGGATGACACCCACAAAATCTTCACTATCTACATATTGGAAGGGGCCTGTTAAGGCTTACAATTTGATCACTTTTGATGATCTACCTTGTTAAGAGTATCGGTGGAGACCTGTTAAAGTCTACTCTGTTAGGAGCTTTAGCAACACTGTTGAGTGTGCACTCGGTAAGAGATTTGTTGTTGGACTGTTAAATCCACCTTCCTTGAAAGGATTTTTACACTTTGATCCACTTGTTAGAATGATAGAAAATTACAAATTGACTTGGTAAATGCAATCTCCTATTGCTGATACAGATCTAATTCAGTTTACATGAAAAATATTATCACCTAATTGTGATTGAATAATACCTCTGATTCTCAGTATCCTCTGTTCTTGGTTCTTGCTAACCAAATTCACCTTTTGTTGTTCTTGTTCTTGAAACTCTCAATCTGATCCATAGATGTGATCGTTGGCTTCATTCACCTTCTCCTCTCTATTCACATCATTAATAATAAATGATTGCATCATCTATTTATTGATGGATTGACTTCATCAATTTTTGAGAAAAATAATGTTAACTCTAAGATCAAGTTTACAACTTGTACCTAGATCTCCTAGTCTATGTGTTTTAAATCAGTTAGAATAATTAAAGCACTTACATTCATGTATCTTGTCCCTAAAGAAATGAATTTAAAACAAATAAATATCCTATAAATAGAATACACTTGCTTTATCTGACGTGGAAGTCAGATCCACTTTTTGCGGGCTACAACTGACTTTCGATTCTTGTCTGTCGGTTATGTTCTGTCGGTTGAACTTTAACTGTCTCATTGGTTTGCATTGTATCTTTCATGTTAGGTTCCTATATTAGGTTCCTATATTAGGTTCCTCTTAATCCTTTTGTTTTGCAGTTTTAGTTTACACACTAAGTTGTGTCGTCGATTTTTTTGCACTTAGTCATCTTCGGTGATCTCTTAATATCCGATCTTCGGTTTTCTCAATCCTATCTTGTGTGAATGCTTACCGAAAGTGTTGTTTGCATAATAATGGAAAATTAATTTCATCACATTTATATCAGTATTGAATAGGTTGCATTGTGACCAAAACTGATACCTGTGGTCTAGAATTGAAATAATATCTTGTTCTAGTAGTCATTTACCTTGTGGAAACCTTGATGGAAAATCTTTATGTTGTCTTGAATGATTACAATTATTTATATTTTCTATAATTCAAAACCTCTCAGTTGTTGATTATAATTTCCTTTGACCACTAATCTGCCCTTGTTCTAATTTATTCGAACATGTATTTAGTGCTACATTCTTGATAAAAGTACACTGTATATAAAGTAGTTGTATTATGATACCTAAAACAAGACCAATTTACATTCTCTCTGTCCTTATTGCATTGGTGCATCACATTTCCTTTTATCTGTGACTTTTTAAAATATCCAAAGATTCTGACTATACTTGTAGATAGTTGGTCTTTTCATGTACTTATGCTTCTTATTTAATCTTTTTGACCCGCAATGTCATTCCTGTCATGTTCTCCTTAGACTTCCTATTGTAATTGAATGATGCTTTGACATTAATTTGAGTAACTCTCACTTCGTTTAATATGAATAAATTATTTTATTAAATTTCTACAACAAAAATGATATTTCTGATTGCATCATTTGATTGTTAAAATAAACTTAAATTATTTTTCCAATGATTTCTATTTGGCATATCCATTGTGCCTTATTTAATAGTGCACCTGTTTGTTCCATGTATTCCTTGTAGGCACCACATGGTATGGCTAAATAATCATTATCTTTAGCATTATTTCTATGTAATTTTTCATTTTACTCCTACTGTCATTTAATACCTTTGTACTTATGATTTCTCTCTTGAAACAACAAATAGACCTTCTATGAGTAATGTTGTGATGCTGATTTCCACAATTTGTAATCATTTTACCATATGAAGAATAAATATAATTTATGTTTATGACCACTCTTGATTAGTATCTTCCATGTTATTCATTCACATGAATATGGCATTTCTCTATTTTGACAATGCCCTAACATGACTTTCTTTCCATTACATTGAATGTATCTGTTGGCTATGAAAATTGATACCCTTCTCCATACTCCATTCTTGATCATGTATTTACTGTCTTGTTGTAATGAATACACATGAGTGACATGATTCTAAACCTCTTGTATCTTGTTCATGTGAACTCACTATTCCTTTATTAGTGTTATGCTCTTACCATCAAATCTAAAATTCATGATCCTCCTTTTTCACTGTGACATGTGCTTTTAGGTTGTGATTACAGTTGTTTTTAATGGTGTGTTAGTTGATCTGTACTACTACAATTTGATGCTGGTCCACAATCTAAAATTTATAACTTAATACTTTCCTTAGTTGTAAATCTTTGTTCTATTCATGATTTCTCTGATATTTTTTCTCATGTACATGACTTTGTGAATCTATGAAACTGCTCTTTATCCCCCACATGATAACAGGCAGTGTGGCACCCTAGCCTTTAGCTCATTTGAAACATTGACCTTGTTCCTCCTCGACCTAGGTATTTTTGTTGTACCATGCTCAATTACCTATTTTCAGGTTAGGGAGTTTTCTTAACTTGTTTTCATGCACTTCACAGCCTTTTATTTCATTGATCCTTAACAGTGACCCTGAGATGCTTGCTACTCTAAAATAGTAATAATGTCATTGTTTTTTCCCTCATGTCAGTCCTGTCATGTTCTCTTCTCATATGATGATCTCATATTTTTCTTGCCTCTATCTGATCTTTCATTTTGTCATTAAATGATGTTGTCCTATAGCTAAAGTATGTGCATCTTGGACCCCATATATTTTCTTTGATATTAATTGTTCCCATAGTTTTACATTGAAAATAATTGATATGATTTTTCCATAAAATGACCTCACCTTTAAAGGAAAAGAGGTTGTTATTTCTATTGTAAAACCACCATATCTTGGTCTTCTAATCTCATCATTTTAATCCTCCCTCTTTCATGGAATTGCCCCATGAAACATATGTTGTATATATGGTTGACATGACTATTAAAATATTGTAATATGATTGACATGATATTGTGTACTTGTATGATTTTGTACCTGTACCTGCACATTAAGAAACCTTGTTAAATTAAAATATTAGATTCATATTTATTACTTCACTTATTTTTCTAATTTCCTGCACTAATGTCATTGAATGCGCTTGTTTTTCTAATTTCCATTGCTCAGTCACTGTGACTGATACCACTTCTTATCATATTGTAGGTACATAGAGGAAAAAAGAGAACTTCTGGTATCATCTTCTCAATGATACGTCCTCGGTCTATCATTACCCCTTAGGTAATGGCAGATCTAAACTCTTCTCTTCTCTTGACTTCTGTCCTTGTTACTTTCACGTATCATTTTTAGAGCTTAATACACGACTTGTGTGGATCCATTATGTTTCTTTTCCTTTGTAATAATATGAAAGAACTTATGTTGCAAGTGCACTTATAATATTTTTTCTTTGTGAACACTTTGCTAATAAATGTAATATTCTTTCATGAATGAAATGAAATTTCTCTTATTCTGCATTTTTACTTTTAGTACAAAATAGAGAATCTTAAACTTAAAATTTGAAACTAAACCAATAAAATGTACCTTTCACCTATTAATCATCTACCCAACTCTACTAATTGAGCTAGATGCAAAAATTGGTAAAAATTACTCCAGGTATGCCAAACTACATGTGGGAGGCGACGATTAGCATTGGGATAAAAAAGGCCTAATTTATTGCGCATGTAAAACCAAGCCTCACGTTCTTCAGCTATCCAACAGAATAGTGTAATTAAATCCTTATCTAAGGCCACTTCAACCATATTAAAGTTGCCACATAGAACCCAAGTGGCTTCCGGTAATGAGTCAGCAAGCCATCGCCAGAGGTAAGCTCTTTCCACCGCATCATTAGAGGCATAAATATTAAGAATACCAAAATGGTGATTGCCAATTTTGATAAGAATCCACACCAACCAATGCATGGGGTCCTCACCATGGTCTATTAGTGCATTCTTCCAACATGGCACCAACAAGGTTACCACCCCTCCTCTACCAATTTCATGGGCAGAGGAAAAAATTAAAATATGAGGCCAAATAACATAACATGCATCTGTAAGAGAAACCCAAATATCTTAATCTCCAGAAGACACAATACATTGGTTTGAGGAAACCTGTGATGAAAATCTCGAACAAAATATTTTTGAGAGAGGTAAGTAAGATCCCTTACATTCCAAGATATGAATTTCATTAAAACCCATCATTCATGGTATCCTCATCTCCAAGAGAGGAGAAACTATTCTATCAAAAATCAGAATCTGAATGAAAGGTAGGGTAGAGATCTCCTGGGAAAACCTATCTTTTTCTAGGGTCTGCATTGTCTAACTCGTCATGCCCAGGTGGACTACAAGAGTGAAGATGCCATGAACCCACACTATCCAGTGAAGCTATTTGTGGACCTGTGGCTTCCATGGTGGAGCCATGGGAGCCAGTTGATGAAAGAGATTTCCTTGGGCACCAGGGTTTGAAATAGCTTGAATCAGAGGACTGGTCTTGGAAACCTTGGTAGAGACTGGTTCCTGGGTTGGTGAATTTGCGACATGTGAAGCTTGTTTAGGTGCGACAACCACATATTTCTTTCCTTTACAGACCACTGTAGTCCAACTGGAATCTTCTTTTGAAGACTCAGGTCTTGAGAAATAGTTGGATCCTTAGGAGGAGGCTTGGTTTTAGTCACTGCCAAAGGGAAATCCTTAATTTTGTGCTCTACAGAGTGAAAGTGGAAAGATTTATTGGAAAAATTCAACTACATTACATGTTATGAGAAATATTGCCCGCCAACCTAAATATCAATAGTCTCCCTAAGTTTATGGGCAAGATCAATTTCGACATAAACACTCTTCTGAGGGAGAGCATAGTAAAAACACTTAGGCTCCATAAGAACAACCCGACCTAAGGTCTGGGAAATATTTTGCAAAAAAGGCCAGCATGGAAAAGGTAAAACAGGAAATTCAACCCAGACTGACGTTAGAATAACTGAGAGGGGGTGGGGGTGAATCAGTGGCCTTAATAATTTTTCCAAAAGATCCAACCAAAAAATTATCTCCCAAATATAATATCTTCAGTTATCTCACAATCCCAATTTCATCAAGATGTATGCCATAAATAATCTTAACAATTATAACTTGCTTGGTAAGATATACTGTTTATCTTTTTCAGACTTTACCCAATAGCAACAAATAAAATTAGTGTTAACTGACCAATCCAATTTCAATAATGTGTAAAACAAAATATCAATCCAATGAAACATATACACATTTGACACATAGATTTTAACGTGGAAACCCAATATGGGAAAAACCACCTGGGATCGATAGCCCAAAATATTTTCACTCTTCTGAAGTGAGCTCGGTGAAGAGTCAACCCTGTTAATGGTTACAATACACACTGTTAAGTGTGACCTTGTTAGAGGATTTAAAACCAACAGTTTGTCTTTTGACCTAGCACTCACTATGTTGTCAACAAGAAAACCTTTTGATAATCTTGAGTATCTCAATACAATAAGGATTGTTAAATACCACTCGGTTAAGAGATTTTCTGAATCAATGGTTAAACTGATACAGTAAATGATCTGTTCAAAATACAACTTTGATTTGCAAATATTCAGATCTATTTTTAGTCCAATAATACCTCTCTGATCAATATATACTTTAGTTCCTTTGCTTTCTTTCTTTGTTCTGCTCTGTGAATGCTCTGTCCTCTATTGCTCGGTGTCTGCAGATTTCCTTGGCTCTATTCTTCAACCTGTATGATCAGATCTGCATGAAGAGTTCTATCTTCACAAAAATATACTCAGCATTCCTCTCTTTGATAATGAATTCCTTGTCTCTTTATATAGACATGATTATCCACTCAATTTCCTTGTTTTTGTCATAGATCACTCCTTGATCCGTAAAACTTGCCATGATTTGCTTTATCCTGTAAAGCTCTCCTATAGTTTTATTACATAAATCTCTCCTTGATAACTGTGAATAAAATATGCTTTTAATCTCCTTCCTTGCTTTAGTTTAACTGATCATTGATAATAAAATAGTCAATTAGTCAATCCCTAAATTGTAGCTCTGCCAGCTAAGCAATTTTTTCATTCTTTAACTCCAGTTATGCTTGATCATCAACTCCAGTTATGCTCGATCATTAACTCTTTCTCGGTAAAACTTGCTTAGTTAATGTTGTGCTCGGTATACACTGTGAACTACTCGGTGTTCACTTTCACTTGGTGTATACAGACCTTTTATGTTTTACCAACCACATAAACTTTGCCTCTTCAGATCTTCAAGGTTATGACAATATGTGTATGAAAAATCAAACCATATCAAGTCGACATCAATGACATACAATATATTAACTGATTTAATGTCTTGCATTCACTTTTGTAGCTCGGTGGTCATCAACTTATCATCTTAGAAAAATTCAATCAGTTATAGTTCATCAATCTCTCCCTTTGGCATTGATGACAACACAATATGAAATATGCAGTATAAAACATACCAAACTTATTGTTCTATAACCAATTCAAATATCTGAATCTCGGTAAGCTCTTCTAGGCCAGATTTAATATGTTTAATCACTACAAAAAAATATTTACCATACAACTCTCCCTGTAGATTTGATTCTGTTGTATCCTCTCCCTTTCTTCATTCCCTTCAATGGATAGGTGTAGCAATTCGGTCTTCTGATTTTGTCTCTCCCTTTCTTGTAGAATCTATTTGACGCAAGGGGGGTAGGAGATGGGGCCAAGGGCACACCCAAAACCAACCACCTTGGAGATACAATGTGGAATTACACAACAACGCACTGAGAGAAGAGAAATGCAGATATCTTTATCATTAATCAATCAAACTCAATACATGCCAGGCTGTAAGGCTTTCCTGGTTACGACCATATACATCAAAGTGTATTACAATTCGATCTTCTTACAACAGAGATCTCAGATCTTTTAATATTCTAACATTTTACTTCTTTCTCTAAGACTTCTACCAAACTAAGAACATACAAAAGAATATATAAAAGAGTCCAACAAAGTAGTCGGCGCTCAAATACAAAGGTGAGACCCAGATTTAGGTCCACGTGGATCCCCAAGATAGATCCTAGCTACGAAAATTAAATAAAGAAGTTGGGCACCAACACCAATTCCAAAATAAACCAACTTGGCAAAGCAAAAGCTGAGCAACAGAGCACTTGGCAAAAGAAAAGCCGAGCAACAGCAACAAGCATGACCAAGCAACTCGACAAGGATCCCGAGCAACAAAAGCTGAGTGACAGAGAACAAACTAAACTGTAAGTAAACATATTTTTGGTTGAGCAGAATTTCCAAGAACCCAAGATGATCCTCCATCACTCTTCTCCCTTTTCTGGATAGATATGCAATGTTAACTCTCTCAAATTCTCTCCCTTTGTGTTGTAGAATCTCTTCTCCTTGATGGATATTTCATTGAATCTTTCTCTCCCTTTGACAACAATGCCAATAAATATATACAACTCTGTAGTAGCCAACAATATCTCTGGTGTGTACTGATTCAGATAAGTACCTTCAGTGTACTGATATGTCATTGCAGTCCATATCTCATCTTGCATCAACATGATTAATCTTCTGATAATGTGTAGACTGGTGCATTTCCTAGTCAGCTTAGTGACTAGTAGACAAGGGACAAACCCCTAGTCTATTCCTCTAGTATTTAAATGTATCTTTTCGTAATGGTTTTGTGAATATGTCTGCTAGTTGTTCTTTGGATTGTACATATTCCAGTATTACCTATTTCTCTTGTACTTGTTCCCTCAAGTAATGATACTTAATTGTTGTGTGCTTTGTCTTAGCATGCATCATAGGGTTCTTTGAAATGTTTATAGCACTTGTATTATCACAATAGATAATTACTGGCTCAATAATTTCCCCATTCATACCTTTCTGTAATTTCTTGATCCATGCAATGTTAGAGCAATTTGTAGCAGCAACTACATATTCTGCTTCTGCAATTGATTGAGATATGCGTCCTTACTTTTTACTTATCCATGTGACAAGTTTGTCACCCATAAATAATGCTCCTCCTGTAGTTCTCTTTCTATCATATATGTTTCCATCCCAATCAGTATCAGTATAAAGTTGTAGATCACATTTTCCTTCTTTATTGTACCACAAACCATAGTCTTTAGTATTCTTCAGATATCTCAAAATGCTTTTAACAATAGTCATGTGTGATTACTTAGGGTTAGCAGATAATATTTCAACTATACCAACTGCATGTGTTATATCAGGTCTAGTGTCTACAACATACATTAGTTTACCAATCATATATATGTATAAGGTTTGATTTACCTCGGTTGTCTTGTCTTCCTTTGTCAATTTGCATCCAGTTTCCATAGGTGTTCCAACTGATTTGGAGTCCTCCATCTTGAATATCTTCAGAACTAATTTGATGTATTTTGATTGTGTGATGTAGATGCCTTCATCCTATTGTAGAATCTGTAGACCAAGAAAAAATCTAATCTCTCCAAACATTGACATTTCAAATTCTTTGCTCATTTCATCAGAAAATGACTTGCATAGCATATCATTACCTCCAAATATGATATCATCAACAAATATCTCAGCAATCAAAATCTTATCATCAATATCTCCTCTCAGATACAAATTACTTTCGTCACTTGTTTTAACAAATCCAATACTAATGAGATAAGAGTGAAGTATTTCATACCATGCTCTTGGTGCTTGTTTCAATCCACACAAGGTTTTGTGTAGTTTACAAACCATGTTCCTCTTGTTAGGATCAACAAACCCTCAGGTTGTTCAATGTATACCTCCTCTTCTAGTATTTCATTCATAAATGCAGATTTAACATCCATTTGGTATACTTTGAATCCTTTAAAATCAGCACAAGCAAGTAGAATTCTTACTCCTTCTAGTCTAGAAATGGGTGCAAAGGTTTCTCCATAGTCAATACCTTCTTCTTGTGCATACCCTTTGCATACCAGTCTTGCTTTTTTCCTTGTGACTTCTCCATTCTCATTAAGTTTGTTTCTGAAAATCCATTTGGTGCCAATGACATTTTTGTCACTCGGTCTAGGTACTAATGTCCATATTTTATTATTCTTAAACTGTTCAATCTCTTCATTCATTGTACTAACCCATTCTTGATTCTCAAGTGCAGTATTAATAGATTTAGGCTCAAAATAAAAAATCAAACATCTATTGTTAAGTGACTTACTTATTGTTCTCATTCCTGCTCTTTTTTCCCCAATGATCTGGTCCTGTGGATGGTGTCTTCTAACATATTTAGCAACTATAGGTTCAGATCTATGTTCTTCATTTTGATCTTCATCACTCGGTTCAACATTGTGAGCATTTTCCTAATTCTCGGTGTGTGCAACCTATTGCTCGGTTGCATTATTTTCTCGCTTGGGCAAGGTGTCAGGTTCTTCAATGTAGACAGATATGTTGTAATCTTCAAGTTCCTTTATGCTTTCCTCATCATTTTTCTCAGCAAATTCATCCACTTTAATATTTGCACTCTTAATGATTTTGTTAAAAGATTTGTTCAGACATTTATAAGCTTTTCTTTTAGTAGAATATCCTAGAAATATTCCTTCATCACCTTTTGAGTCAAGTTTCCCATTTCTATCATCTTTCAGTATATAACATTGACTTCCAAAAATTCTAAAGTAACTCACATTTGGTGTGTATCCATACCATAGCTCATAATGTGTCTTATTTGTGTCTTTCTTCAATTGAACTCAGTCCAGTGTATAGACAATAGTACTTAAAAATTCTCTCCAGAATGTTTGTCTGATGCCTTTTTCAATCATCATGTTCGGGTACAATAAAAAAAATGATCTATTCCTCCTTTCAACAATCCCATTTTTTGTGGTGTTCTCGGTGCATAAACCTGTCTTGTAATCCCATGCTCATTACAAAAGTTAGTGAATTAATCAAAAATAAATTCTCCTCCTCTATCTGATCTTAAATATTTTAGTTCTTTTCCACTTTTTTTTTTTCTACTTTAGCTTTATACCATTTGAACATCTTAAATGCTTCAGATTTCTCTTTTAAGAACATGACATTCATCATCCTAGAATAGTCATCAACAAACAGAATAAATTATCTATCACCATAATAGCTCTTTGTTCTCATTGGTCCACATAAGTCCATATGGACTAACTCCAGAATAACATTAGATGAGTAGGTTTTTCTCTTGAAACTAGACTTTGTCATTTTTCCTATTTGACAATTCTTGCACATAACATGGTTGGGGTTTGAAATACTCGGTAAGCCTCTCACTTTTATTTTCTTACTTATCTTAACCATGTTGTCAAAATTCACATGACATAACCTTTTATTCCACAACCAAATATATTCATTTCTAGCCAATAAACAAGTGGTCTCAATATTATCAAGATAGAATAGATTACCTTTTGTTTGTTCAACAATACCGATCAAATTTCCTATTCCATTACAGATCATTGCCTTTTTTTTCTCAAATGCAACTCGGTGTCATGTATTGTTCAGCTATGAAACACTCAACAGATTATAGTTAAGTCCTTTCACCCAATATGCATTTTCACATCTGATCAGATTATTCAACATGATGGTACCTTTTCCTTCAACTGGGCAAGGTGAGTCATTACCCATCCTAACTGATCCACCATTATAATATTCAAATGTTTCAAAGTTTTCTTTATCTCTAGTCATGTGATGAGTACAAACACTATCAATAATCCAGATATCATTTTTGCTAATTTTAGATATGAGTGTTGTTTCAACGTACCTTTATTCTTTGTCTGAATCATCCTTCATAACAACAAATACTACCTCAATATCTTCATTAGAATTAGTATCAAATTTTTTAGCTTTGTTCTCAACTAGGTAACAAGCCTTCTTTCCTTTGTCCTTTTAATATCGGTTATCTCTTCTGTCAGAGTGACGGTTGCTTCTATAGTCTCAGTCATAACTTTTGTCTTACTTCTTTTCATAAGATTTGTCATTGTCTCTTTCATCCTTTCTCTTGTTAGGGCATCTAGCACCAAAATGTCCAATTTATTTGCAATTAAAATAGACCAATGGTAATTTACCTTTATATCTTCCTTTACATCTATGTAATCTCCTAGCCATTAGTTCTTCAAGTTCATCAAGTTCTTGCTCATTGCTATCACTATCACTATCATTTCTCATACTGTGTTTGTTAGTAGGTTTGATTATTTTCAGAGAAGACTTGAATGCAGAATCAATAGTACGTTAGACACTGTTATCATAGTTGTTCATCTCAAATTAAATAATTCTACCAATCAACCTATCAAGAGTAACATTGTTACTAGCTACTGCTCTCATTTCTTGAATTGCAGATACTCTACTAGCATAAACAAGCAGTAAGGTTCTCATAATTTTACTTACAACTGTTTCTTCATCAAGTACTCCTCCTACTCCATGGATATCATTAACAAATTCTTTGATTCTGTCACTGTACTGAGTGATGTTCTCCCCTTCTTTCATTCTCGGGTCATCAAACTTTCCTCTTAGGATTTCAGCTTTAGCTCTCAACACATTGGCATCTCCTCCATGTACTAGCTTGAGTTTTTCCCACATTTTCTTTGCAGAGGTGCATGATTTCACATCTTCAAATTCAGAATTGGTTAGTGAAGAAGAAAGTTCTATCATCATAGAATTGTGTTCATGTTTCTCTCTCAATTGATCAATAGTTAGAGGTCCAGCAGGTGCAACATATTCAGTATCCAAGTGTTGTGTAACATCATTTCCAATACAAGATAGATGAATTCTTATCCTTCTTTTCCATGATGTAAATTTGACCTTGTTCAATTTAGGCACATCCCTTTTACTCATCTTGCGATCTTTAGCTTAAGTCCCTTTAAAATTTTCTTCCAAGCACCAAATCTCTGATACCAATTGTGAGAATAACTGAAAGGGGGTGGGGGGGTGAATCAATGGCCTTAATAATTATTCCAAAAGATCCAACCAAAAACTTATCTCTCAAATATAATACCTTCAATTATCTTATAGTCCCAATTTCATCAAGATGTTTGCCATAAATAATCTTAACAAATATAAAATTCTCGGTAAGATATATTGTTTATCTTTTCTGGACTTTACCAAGTAGTAGAAAATAAACTTAGTGTTAACCGACCAATCCAGTTTCAATAATGTGTAAAAAAAACTATCAATGCAATGAAACATATACACATTTGACACATAGATTTTAACATGGAAACCCAATATGGGAAAAACCACCTAGGACCGGTAACCCAAAATATTTTCACTCTTCTGAAGTGAGCTCGGTGAAGAGACAACCCTGTTAAAGGTTACAATACACACTGTTAAGTGCGACCTTGTTAGAGGATTTAAAACCAATAGTTCATCTTTTGACCTAGCACTCACTATGTTGGCAACAAGAAAACATTTTGATACTCTTGAGTATCTCAATACAATAAGGACTGTTAAATCCCACTTGGTTAAGAGAATTTCTGAATCAATGGTTAAACCGATATAGTAAATGATCTGTTCAAAATAAAAATTTGATTTGCAAATATTCAGATCTATTGTTAGTCCAATAATACCTCTCTGATCAATATATACTTTAGTTCCTTTTCTTTCTTTCTTTGTTATGCTCGGTGAATGCTCTGTCCTCTATTGCTCAGTGTCTGCAAAATTTCTTGGCTCTGTTCTTCAACATGTATGATTAGATCTACATGAAGAGTTCTATCTTCACACAAAATATACTCAACATTCCTCTCTTTTATAATAAATTCCTTGTCTCTTTATATAGACATGATCAGCCGCTCAATCTCCTTGTTTTTGTCATAGATCACTCCTTGACCCGTAAAACTCGCCATGATTTTATTTATCCTGTAAAGCTCTCCTTTAGGTTTATTTCGTAAATCTTTCCTTGATAACTATGAATAAAACACACTTTTAATCTCCTTCCTTGCTTTAGTTTAATTGATCGTTGATAATAAAATAGTCAATTAGTCAATCCCTAAATTGTAGCTCTGCCAGCTAAGCAATTTTTTCGTTCTTTAACTCCAGTTATGTTCGGTCATCAACTCTAGTTATGCTCGGTCATTAACTCTTGCTCTGTAACACTTTCTCAGTTATTGCTGTGCTCGGTATACACTGTGAACTTCTCGGTGTATACATACCTTTTATGTTTTACCGACCACATAAACTTTGTCTCTTCAGATCTTCAAGGTTATGACAATATGTGTATGAACAATCAAACCATATCAAGTTGACATCAATGATAATACAATACATTAACTGATTTATGTATTGCATTCACTTTTGCAGCTCGGTGATCATCAAATTATCATCTTCAAACATTCAATCAGTTATAGTTCATCAACTGAGATTGTAAGTTTTTTGTCGTCGGAGATTGTGAAGTCTCTCGACCATGGATGGAAAACAAGGAGTGAAGAACAAATAAACCAAGGGCCATGTTTGAGAACACCCTCAACGTGGGAAGGGTTCCCAAAGCGGAACAGAAAAAAACCTTTGGTTAGGTTTTGGACACCATCAAGGAGAACCCCGTGTGGGAGCCAAGACTTGGTATCCCAATCCCGCGACACACTTTCAGAAGGGACTTGACCAACATAATAACCAATTAAAGTAAATTTTTCCAACCATTCACAAGCTTTATTAAAATTTGGGAATGAAAAAATTACATCAGGGGTGATAGAGGACTTGCCTCATGAAATACCTTGGGAAAAAGTTTCCTAGGTCTTTTGCTCAGAGGAGCCATGAACACCGAGAACCAACGCTTCAACACTAGTAGTAATTGTTGTACCAAAACTGGTCGCGGCCATAAAAGTGGCTGATTAATTCCCACAATAAATGCGGTATGTTTGGATTGGCGGGGGAAGGTAGTACAAAAACCTTAAAAAACCTATTTAAATGCACACAGGAAATTGCAAAGCACACTCATACACTCATACTTTTTTTGTTTTGGTTTTTCAACCGTATAAAATTTTAAGATAAACTGAAAGACAAGAAATAACTTGATAGATTTGGTGGATTTTTTTATTTTTTATTTTTAATATTCCTTATTATTTTTTCTCTGTTTTATAATCATCCCATTTTAATAGTCTCATTTTTCCCTAATTTGAAACTGATTCGATTTCTCCTAAAGATTTTAATCTTCCAAGAGAGAATTGGGAAGTGACTTTTATTGAATACATAAAAAAAGTGCTCCAAAGCTAGGAAAGAGAAAGGGAAAATAAAAATTAATATTAAACTTATGATTATAATAAAACATTTTAATGGCATTGTACTTGTTATTAGCCGATAGGCTTCTCTAGGGGAGAAACCTTAACCAGGAAATTGTCTCACGCAAAGCTGGGTGCCGTTTTCTGAGACCGGAAAAAATACTCCATTGAAACTTCCCGTAAAGTTATGTTTTGCTTGGTTAATATCGCAGGATGTCATTTGCATCTTCGACATACTACATGAAGGTTGTTTATTGATCTTGAATGTGCAGTAGACCATGGTATTAACTGCTTTTCCACCAACAATTTGTGGACTTCCCACGACTTCCCTGCAAAGGCTTAGATGTCAACTCTTGAGGCCCTCACGAACCAAAGCCTCTCTTCGGTTGCAATTTGCAGTGGAAAAGGGATATTGGAGCTCTGAGAAGGAGAATTTGAATGAGGAAAAGGCTCGGTTAGGTCAAGTCAATCTTCTTGTTCCGCCAAATGCAGGTCCTTGATCTCCAATATTTAGCCGATAGGATTCCTTACGTGAGAAACACCCACCGGGGAATTGTCTCACGCAGGTTTTTATGCTTGAAAATGTTACTCTCGCCGGCTGCCATGGATTTTTACTGTGCTTTTGGGCCAGTAAAAACTCTAGAGGGAACATCGTCTACCAGGTGGCACAACGGCTTGCTGGCATGGACATTAACGATGGTGAAGGCAGTGATTGCCATTCACCCCTTCTTCTGGGGTGAGGAATTGACCAAGTCTGAGAAAATACCAGCGACGCTAAAGTCTGTTCAAATGTGGTTCACCCATTTTGTAACCCATTGGTTTTGCCCACTGGTTTTGGTAGTCGTTACAGGAAAAGATGATATCAGAGAGAGAGAGATTTTTTATGTTTTATGGATATCTGAAGAGTGGTTTCCAAATCCTACAACTTGAGTATGAACTCACTCCACGATTTATCCTGTAGATTTAAGATTTCATTGATAATCGTTGAATATTTGCTTACTTTACAAAATGGTTAGCGGACTTATGTTTACATCTTTTTTAAATTAGGTCAATCAAAGAAATATTTGGATGTTGTGATAGTAAGAATAAGAAATTCTAAAGTGATAAATATATTTCATTAAGGGCTCGTTTGGTTGCACCTCGTAAACGGGTTATGCCGCCCATAACTCGGTTATGGGGTGCAATTCCCTATTTGGATGCCCTTTTTGAGAATGGGAATGTGGATTTGCATGACCCCATTTCGCCGAAAACGTGGATTTCGCAATTCCACCTCAGGAGGTGGAATGACTTTCGAATCCACGGTTATGTGCTCAAATAAACCAAATTTAATCTTCCCGTCGGGTCCGGGCAACTCCACGTTTTTGGATTTAAACCCCATTTTTAAAACTTCGTCGGGTCTGCAGATATCCACGTTTTTGCAGCACGTTTTTGACGCTAGGGTTTGCCGTCCGCAGATATCCACGTTTTTGCAGCACGTTTTTGACGCTAGGGTTTGCCGTCCTCTTTCTGCTGCGTGTTGGTGTTCGACGCTCGAGCTGCTTTGAACAGGTAAGGGATTCTTATTGTCCTCTATAATATAAGCTGCGAGAACTATTATTACAGTGTAGTTGTATTGATTCTGTTTAGAGCAGCGACCATAGGATTTACATCTTGATAAAAATTGAAACACATACAAGCGCTGCTCCCTTATTTCTGTTGT
>MU224129.1:492678-527625 GCA_018584345.1 Thuja plicata | reverse complement strand
CTTTCATTGTATTGATTTCTTATGATGGATTAAATACACAAATTCAAGTTCAATTAACTTTAAAATTTAAAATTGAAATAAATATAATAAATATAATAAATTAACAAAATATAATAAATATAATTAACAAAGGTCAATAAAATATAATAAATATATCAAAACGGACTAATCATAAATTAATTTAAAAAAAATGAAAAATAAAAAATCGGTGTCATATTCCAATTCTAATTTTAAATGAACAACCAAACGAAGAAGATGGAGACCTAAACTCAAATTCTAATTCAAAGTGCAGAACCAAACAGAGAATATGGAGACCTGCATTCTAATCCCAATTCGAAAATGTTCAACCAAACAGAGAATGAGAATTTCATAAATTTGAATTCCTATTTTCAATTTGACAACCAAACGGAGAATGTGGATTTACAAATCCATCTTCCAGGGCAACCAAACAGTCCCAAAACAGCATAACCGAGGTTTGCATAACCAGGGTATAGATAACCACGATTTGCATTATTTTTCAATTCCCCAACCAAACGGGCCCTAAAGCAATAGAATTTAATTAATAAAATAAAATGCTTATAATTTGTTTTTATGTATAATAGTGTTCTTAATCAATTTGTTAATATGATCATAAATAATGATATATTAGTCCAATTCATTTTAAAAATTGGTAATAAATTATTTTTAAAAATGCAAATTACTTTAATAAACTTGTAGATGTATCCAACACAACTACACCATTAATGTTGTGGTCAAGGATTTAGTCTCTATGCATGAATATGATTTATAATAATTGTTTATCTTGTAAATATATATAGACCTTGGTTGGGTGGTCAAAAAATTCATGTAATTTGGATACTATTTCCATTGTGTCAAATCTTACAAGAATATTAATTGGTAAATTTTTAGAAAGATCAATGACATAATGCCTTAGAAATTCACTACGCCAATCTTTGAAACACCCACCAAAGATCAGAAAAAGATCGAGTCTTTTGATGGTGATGTAAGTTTTTAAGCCCATCAAATATGGAATGCAGTTTTGAGTTTGAATTGGTTCCAGCGCATTCTGATCATAAGAGTTCTTTCTCAATGGAAAAATTCATCCTCTAAGTGAGAAGCAATAGGAAAAATCATTCAAAAGTATTCCCCATATTGATAGAGAAATGTGAAGAGAATTCATCATTTACCAAACATGAATAATAAAGTCTTAACTTCTCTAAGGGATCTCCTTCAGATTGAAAAAGAGACTGAGAGGTGTATGAGTACCATTGATGAAGATAAGCTTTTACTTATCTGTGAAGCAATACATGAGAGCATTAATGCAAGGATGAGATGAACTTTTCAAGATCAAAGAATAATAATCAAAATTGGAGGAAAAACAATGTTTATGATAAGAAAGCAAAATATTAGAAGATGAGAATAGAATAGCTTACCAACTTCAGGTCTAGAAATCTTCTGGAGAGAAAGTAAGTAGCAGAAATTGGATTTTTCCCTACATACAGTGTGTGGCGGGGTGCAATTGTAGATAGATTAATGATTGTTTTAACTTTTGGATAGTTACAAGATAATCTGTTATGTGTGTAAAAGTGAAAAGAAGTCATTTAGAGGTGATGCTAGATACATATCTAAAGAAGCCCCAATAACCATGTACTATAACCACCTCAAAAAGTTGTACAACATCTAATCGAATACATGTTCATCTTCTAAATATATTTTGTGTAAGTGATCACTAGTTGATTTTGTGAAAGTTTTAGTTTCTCTACCATGACCTTGTTGCAAATTATCAATATGGTTTTCAAACTATCATCCACAATAGCTCAAAAATCGTGGTGACTATGTGTTGCATTCAATACCACGTTTTAATTATTTTGTCTTAAATAAATTTTTGCTACAAAATGTTTGGATAAATACAACACATGGATGTAAAACCCCTTACCTTTCCATGTGCAAATACCATAAAAGGTCATCTTTGTGAGCATGACGTCAAGAACATCGTAGACGTCATGACAACACACAAAAAAATATATTTCAGTTAATCAATTTTGACACTGTAGTATTTTATATTAAACATGACGTGTGCTTTTTATAAATTTAACACGTGTTGAAATAAAATTCAAATGCACACATATATAATTGAATGGATTGAAATTATTGTTTATGACTTTATTTTTAGATTACTTCTTGAACTTATTATCAAAGGAATAATGTGTGAGATTTTTTTGCTTCTTTTGTAACTTGGAAATTAAAATATTTGGTTTTGTGTGTTACACTATTAGTTTTCTCTCTCCTTAAATTTATTATCTTTTAGATGTTTAGATAGATATGTAAAATTAATATATGATTGTAGAGTATAGCAAAATCACTTGATTCTACTTCTCGTGTTAAATAATAAATTTTGGGCCTATCAAATTTATTTTTGCCTTCCTTGACAAGGTTGTAGGCATAACTTATTCCTGAAATACCAGTTCCCACTACCACCACATCTGCACTTTCACCCTTCTCGATCTTAGGGAGCTTAGGCCTCAAATCCTGCCAATCCCACATAGTATGTAATCCAGGCATAACATCATGTCCATCTTTGAACTGCTTCTTGATTTGGGATGATGGACCTCCAGCCATGGACATAAACTTTCTTATATTAATTCTACCACTCGTTTGCAAAATTTTTTTAACACCCATTATAATTTACAACTTCCCAAAACTATTTTACCTACAAGTTTGGAAACATAGGCACGAAATCATCTAAATGAACCCAAGAGATGGGTAATTCCTTCTAATTGTATATTTCATCTTCCCCTAATATCACTTTTTCTATTCCAATTTTGTTCATTTTTTATATTATTTAATGTTTGTTTTTCTCTTTTCCAATTTAAATCAATATTTTTAATTTGAAAAAAATAATTCCCTTTAGATCTTTGCTATTTTTCGTAATTTAGTACTGTGTATTCCTTTTTTTATACTTCTTCAACCATTTTATCTTTCGAGCACCATTATTTCATTTTATTCTATTTTAGTCATGCCTTAGAAGTTTTTTTTTCATTGCTCAATCTTTTTTGTGATGATTGTAAGTGTTCTTTCTAACACATGTAACCTTGTCACCTTAAGCCCCACCTCTTCCATAACCACCCCTTATATTAACTTATATATAATTTCATATCGGCTAACCCTTGCACCTCCTTTAGGTGCAAGCGCTAGTTATTATACTTGTCGATAGAGGACATTACACTGAGGGGTTACATTGTAATATGTTTAGTATTGTACACAAACAAACAAATTGGACGGTTCACCAAGGCTTAAAGAAATCTAGTAATAAAATGTTAATTGGATTACACACTACTCGTACTTCATTATAATTAGTATATAACTCACTTATTTAAGCTATATAAATTGGATTGCACCTTAAATTATCATACTAGTATCCATAATTTATTTTAATTATTAAAATTAGAATTCTTTATTATAAATTAATTAGTACTTTAAAAAAAATATATTACGTATTGGTTTTGAAATATTTGTGTATGTATGTAACTTTGATTATTTGAATTTAGAAATATTATATTTTTCTATTTAAAATTATAAATTATTTTAAAATATTTATGTATAAATAATTTTGACTTTTTGAATTAATAAATATTATATTGTTATGTTTAAAATTTTGAAACATAGATAATCTTTCTTTTAATTCATTTATTCAGATTTTATTTTATTCATAACTTTAATTCATTTTTTTTCTTTGTTAAGTAAGTATTTTCATTTTTTTTGGGTTGTTGCATATTCATTTCTTTTTGAAATTTAAAAAAGCTCCTCCTATTTTTAGTAAGATTATTGATGCCATTGTACAGTTATGTCTCTCGACCTAATAAATATATTTAATATAATGATTTAAATGTATTTAATAGTATTTCATAATATTTAATATTATTCATTAGTTATGTTTAATAATAGCAAATTTTCATTTCAAATGTTACAAATATTGTAAACTTTATCTAATAAAAAATGTCACAAATATGATAAATTGTGAGATTAGATTTCATGACAAATAATTTAAAATTGTGTCTAGTCATAATCTTTTAGAATGAAATATATGAACATAAATTTAGCTTTTGTTGACAATTACAATTTTCTAAGGGCCCGTTGGAATTCATTTCTTATTCGAGAATAAGCTATTTATGGATTCAATTTTTTTTTGAAATATTTTTTTAATCTTTTTTTTTTTTGTGGGTATATACACATGTTAAAAATACATATTATTCAAATTAATTAAAATAAAAATAAAAAATCTTTATTCAAATTCTACAATATGGGATCCAAACAAAGAATAGCTTATTCCAGCTTTCATTTTTAGAATTAATTAATCCGAGAATAGGCCCTTATTCTGGAATAGGCCTATTCTAAATAAGTTAATGCCATGCACCAAATGGGCCCTAAGAGAATTCAAAGTGTGTGTGTGTGTGTGTGTGTGTGTGTGTGTGTGTGTGTGTCTATATATATATATATATATATATATGGTAATATATTTTTATTAATAGTATGAAGTATGATACAAGCATATACAACCAACTTGTCTCTATCAAGAGGCACCTTCTAAATTAGCCCTATATTATACTAATTAACCTTATGCAAAATTGTCTCTGAAGCAAAAAAATAAAAAAAATAAAAAAGATTCCCAACTAGAACAAAATTTGGGTTGTCAACAAAGAAGTCCGTAAATGGACAAACACTATAGGCCCTACATTATCAACATATTACTGAATTATAGATTCATACTACAATATATTGATGGATATTATAAGCTATAAAATTAACCTATTGCAACATCTTTAAACAAAACCCCTCCAAAGACTTTACTAGAACAAACCTTCTTGGTATTATATATTTCTTCTTCTGCCAAGGAGCCTTCAGGAATGAAAATCCCTCCTTTGGTCTACAACTTGGTTTTCCTCGCCAAATTCCACGCCTTCTCCTTCTCCTTCCTTTCTTCCTCAACCTCCCATAGGAGTTCCTTGAGCAAATCCCATCCATCCCACGCCTCCTCAATTATTCCTCCCCCACTAGCACATCCATGATCTACCAAAACTTTGGACTATCAATTAAGAAAATACCCTTCATCCTTCTCCTTAAAAATTCTCTTCAAAATGGTTGTTGTTGCTTGAGAGTTTTAAGAGTAAAATTCACCTCCATTGTATTCCTGCACTCTGCCAGTAAGTACCCACACTTGTCACTCAACTTTAAATTGTCACTATGTCGTTTGAAACCTTTCTTGGCTTTAGCTATACATGAATCTCCTCTATCTAGATACTTCTATAGTTGTTATGAGTTCCAAAGCATTTCCATAATGAAGCACGATCTCCTTGCACATGTGGTATAAATGCCAACTGCCGCCAAATCATACCAAGATCAACCTCTTCATTAGCATTAATGAGAAGGGTTAACAAATATTGATTTTGGCAAGTATAGTCATTAACCTGGAAAGGTGGGAAGTGTCCCCCATTCGAATTCAAAATTGAAACCAAGCTATTGAACTCTATAACAAATGGCTTGTCCTCAAACAACACCATCTCAATTCTATGAAGTTGTAAATTTATCTAATTTCATTTCACATCCCAATCAAGCCATTCTCCTTTAATTTCCTAAAAGTCTTTATTCAAGTATTCTCTCTCTGATTCTTCAATCTGATCCCTAGCTTTGACATTACATCCGCTTCCACATTCCCCTCACTCTTCATATGAGAGACTCTGAAACCTTCAAAAACACCAATTAGTGATCTGATCTTCTTTATGAATTTGTTGAGATACAAAATATGTGTCTCGCCTTTTTAATATTTTTGTTTTGGTTACTAGGGAATTTCCCTCTTACATTAAATTGTTTTTCCTTATTGATAGCTAGAAGGGCTTCTTGGACTTCATCTTCATTGTTTGTTCCCTCAATCAAGTTCTTTACTGCTACTGTGACTATGTTTCCTTTCCAATCCATGATAACAAATCCAACTCCACTTGGACTTGAGTTGCCTTTTGAGGCCCCATCAAAGTTAATTTTTATCCAATCTTTTCTTTAGGGGATTCCATTTTTGTTTTGCATCTTTCTCTGAAGAAGGATTATCCCTTGAAGGCTCCTAAATGGACCTGATTTTGTGTGAGGCCAGCATGATTGAATATTTCTATCCTCTAGTGTGAAAAGAGTTTTTGAGAGATTAATTTGACATGTTGAATTACTAACCAATTCTAAGATAACTCTTTCCATTATTACCAAGAAAGTAGGAAGTGTCTCATACTTGTCCTGGAATATGCAGTTGTTTTTCTCTTTCCAGATCTCCCACATGATTGTAGATGGGAAAATTTTCCATATACTAGAGAAAACCAATTTCACCATTGGGATAAACTAGCTCTTTCCAAGCTCCTGAAAGGTCTATGGAAGAGGGAATTGCCAATGTATCTTATTCAACATGATATTCTAGTATTCTTGAGCATAATCACAATTCAACAACAAATGATCTAAAGTTTCCTCTTTGTTATTACACAAAAAACATTTAAATTGGCCCGCAAAGCCAATTCTTTTCATTCTATCTCGTGTTAAAATTCCCCCCCTAAACGCTAACCATGCAAAGGGCCCTTCCTTGGGAAGGTAGAATTTGTCCCAACACAACTGCTTCGCCTAGTTATCAATTTTCATTTCATTTTTTAGAAATGTATAACCCAGTATAAATGAGTACTCTCCACTTCTTGATCCACACCAAATCATTTCATCTTTATCCCCTATCATGACCAATGGTCTGGATGCAAAAATATTATTGAGTTGTTGCTTACTGTCTTTATCCACATTGAGCTTGTCCACATTCTTCCATTTCCAATCTATTCTTGATACATCTACCTTCAATTCCATGAAATCACATACCCTATCTCCCCATTTTTCTTTTGTGGTTGCTCCAAGGACATAAAAGTCTCCCCTTTCCACTAGCACTTCTCTAATGTCTTAAGAGTCATACTAGAAATTTTCCTTCCTTTTGTCACCTAGTTGCCATGAGACGTGGTCTATGATCACTGATCTACAATTGATTAAAAAATTCCATAGTAATGAGCCATACGGAGGATTTTCCACAGTTAGAATCCTTTAATTGTCATTAGAGTCTAAGTATTTAACCTTTAAGATTATTGTCCATTTCTATTCATGGATTCAAATCATAGACCAAACAAGATTTGCATCATAGCCTCATTCAAAATCTTCCAATTCCTCAAGCAAGCTCCTACTTTATCCTTCAGTTTACAAATTTGTTCTCAAGCCAACAATGAGAGCTTGTCATGATCTTGCTTACCATTCCAAAAAAAATCCTCATTCTCTACTCAATCATTCAGATCACCTTCAGAGGGGATTCTAAGGCAAGCCATTGAGAAAATGGGAATCATAGATATCACTATTTTAAGCATAAGGATTCTCCCAGCAAGGGTAAGCCACTTGCTTTACCAAACATCCAATTTATTTATACAACTATCAATAATACCATTCCGAAGAGATTATTTACCAGGACTACCAAACAAAGGGATGCTCGCAAACTTCCCCGAGAGGAATATCAGTCTCACTCTAAAAATATTCAGTATTTCTCTATGCAAATCAGGAGTATTAAAATAAAATACATCAGACTTGTGCCAATTAATTTCCTACATTGAAACAACATTGTACTTGTTCAGGACCCTCTTCATCACTCATGCCTCTCTCATTGTCACCTCACCCATTATCAATGTATCATTAACAAAAATTGTAAATGAGATACAAGGTTGACGCCTCTTGCAATAATAATGCCTTTCCAATATCCCTCCATTTTGTGGTTGGAAATCAATCTACTCAACACTTCATCCATGATAATAAATAAAAAAGGAGAGAACAAGTCTCCTTGCATCGACCCTCAAGAAGTTTCAAAAAATCCTCGGGAGCTTCCATTCACAAGAATATAAGTCATAGGATTACCAATAAGATCTTGAATCCATGTAATCTACTTGTAAAACCCAAAATTCTCCTAAATTTTATAAAAAATGACCTATCCACTCTTTCGTAGGCTTTCCTCACATCGATTTTGACAAAAAATTTCCTCTGCCTTCCCAATCTAATTGAGTGGATTGCTTCATGTGCAATAAAACTACCTTATACAATTGATCTGTTCATAGTAGAACCAATATGTTGCTTTGAGATTAGAGATCCCAACACCAACTTAAGTCTATGTGCTACAACTTTACAAATCATTTTATAGATGACATTGCAAAGAGATTTTGGTTGGAAGTTTTCAAAGGAGTCTGTATTCTCTTTCTTTGGAATGAGTGCAATGAAGTGTTATTAAAATTTATGAGGAAAAAACCATGCCACCTATATTCTTCCACCACCTCCCACAGCTCCTTCTTGATCACATCCCAAAACTTTTGATAAAAGAAATCCTGGAACCGATTTGGCCCTAGAGCCTTTTCACCCTCTAACAAAAACAAGGCATACTTGACTTCCTTAGAACTCACTGGTTCCATAAGAGAAAGGTTATTTGCCTTTGAAATTATCTTTGGGATGACCCTTGACATGTCATCTTGATCTACTTGATAATTTGAGGCGTGACTTGACCAAAGGGTTGAAAAAAAATACTGCCTCCTTGTTGATGTCCTCAATCTCAGTCACTTGCTGCCCAGCTACGTTAACTATGGAGGAACTTTGATTGATGAATCATCTTTCTTTGACTGAACAATGGAAATATTTCATGTTGTGATCACCATCTTTTAATCAGTTCTCTCTTGACTTTTGCCTCTAGTATATCTCTTCCCTTTTCAAATCTCAATATACTTTGCTTGAAGATCTTTCTCATTCTCTAAATCCATTAAATCCATGCCATCACTAATAAATTTATGATTTAATGTCTCTAGTTGTCCTTCTAGGATCTTTTTCTCCTCAAAGATATCCTTGAAATGTTGCATATTCTAAACCTTTAGATTTTTTTTAATATATTATAGATTTTTTAAGAAGATAAAAATTTTGTTTCCTTTGAAAATAGATGTGTTTAACCACCATTTGATAACCATTTCCTTAAAACCCTCCTCCCTCAACCATATTTTCTCAACTTTAAAAGGGCATCTTAAGGGGACAAAATCTTTTTGCAAAATTATCACCACAAGGAAGTGAATTGAGCCAGTAAAAGGAAAAATAGAGGCCTCCATAACTAGAGGTAAATAATCTCACTATCTAGCTAAAAAGAAGTGATCCAACTTCTCTGTTATGCCTGAAAACCCTTATTGTCGATTAGTCTAAGTAGAATTTCCATTCTGAGTTTTGACTTCCCAGATCCCACTAAGGTTAATAGAGGAAAAAATATCTCTGAACGCCACTCTCCACTCCCCTACCACCTTTCTTATCATTCATTACAATTTTTGCATTGCACTCACCTCCAATGATGAAGATTTCCTTGTCCCTAGCTTTAAGAGCCTCCAACAATTAATTCTAGACGTCTTTTTTATTTGTTGTATTTATTGGGCCATACACATTAGAGTCACCTTAACTAACTTTGAGTTCCAAAGAACCCCCAATCCTCAAGAAGTTTGATTTGAACTAACAAAAATGTCATTCCATATTTTTCCACCACCGAGAAATACCCCTCCTTCACCCCGCTTCATCTTAGTTTCTTGTAGACAAACTCCAGTAGGCTTTTCCTAATCAAGACATCTCTTGATCATACACAATTTTTCAGGGGCATTGAAGCCCCTAACATTCCACATTAGGATTTTCATGGTTTTCTAGTAAATATCAGGTCTCTCTTGAATCTGAATTTTCTCTAGTCCTTCATATTTATAGCCACTTCCAACAACTCTTGGTTAAATTTTGTTCCTCTATCCTTTATGACCCTAATATTAGTCTTCTTAGTTTTAGACTTTGTATAGATGATAGTGCGCTTATCCAAAATACCTTCTCCATTCTCCATCCCAAACAAATATTCTTCTCCAATGGAAGATACATGGCCTTCATCATCAATGCCACATTGTTTGACAAAATCTATCTACTACCTAATCAAAGACATATGAATTTCTTTGAAATGCACTTGGGTATCTGCCAGTCCCTATATTTCACTAAAATTATGTTTAGCAGGTTTAGATTCTGCAATTTTTCCCTCTCTCTCCACAACACTCTTACCTCCATTAGCATCAACCTCCTCAATGATAAAGAGATTCATTCCTGAACCTGGATCACATGCTCTAATTTCTATATTAATCTTGTTGAAATTGGTATCAGTGTGTTCTCCATTTGGATATGAGAGAATACTACCTTCTTGGGGAATATCTCTCTAGTCCAAAACTCCTTGCCTTTATGAGATCAATGTATTCACCCTTGTTAAAGAGTCATCTATTTGAAGCTCTTCCGCTCCTTTTCGCTCCATCCCGAGATCTTCTCAACAAAAATATCATTTTCTTTTTCTATCTCCTTGGAAGGGTATGAGGCATTGTCATCAATACCCCAATATTTAGATAACATAATGAGCTTGTCCTCTAGCACATTCTATTCTAATTTTTTACCCTTCTGATCAATAATACACTCATCTGACTTGTGTGCATTGGTCTATAATTTCTTCAACCTCTATTTTCTGCCACCTTACTCCCTCACTAGACCAAATCTCAATTGTGTGAGGTAGGGGTTTGGTTTCTACATGATGCAAATCTATGCGTACATTCTAAAATAGTTCTTCTCTATGACCTCATCCACTTTCATAAACTTCCCCAGTTTATCACCTATTATCTTTAGGGTTTCCTTGTTCCAATATTTGTGCGAGAGGTTATACAATCACAACCATATTGGAACTTCTTCCAACAAAGATTGTTTAGGGTTGATGTTCATTGTCCATTCCCTAATGAAAAACCCTATTCCCTCATCATAAAAGGGTCATTATAAAAAACCTATTGCTTCTCCCTTGCACAACCAAAAATGACTAGAAAAAACCATTGGGTAGGGCTTTGATGACATAATAATTACCCCAGTTCTCATCACACCATTTCCTCACTTGAGATAATGCTAGCCAACTACCTCTCCATTTCATGAAAAAGGTCTTTCTCAATTAAATATTGACTATGTTCTTTCATTCTTAAAAATCTATTCGAAGAGATATAACTTTGTTATCTACTGTGGCTGGTTTTTCCTTAGGAACTTGATTGAGAATGAATGAATTTGTGGGTTTCCATAATTTTTCCTCTAGTTTATTAAAACCCCCATTGATGCTACTAATGATTATATAATAGCCCCATTTATTCTTCCCAAAACCCTTTTCTCTCTTTCTCTTTGAAGTTATCATGTAGGGGGCCAAATCTGTTCGTTTGCAGAGCCGCCCATGTCCATCTTGGAGGATGCCACTTCGATAGAGGACCATGACCATGTTTCCCATCCTTCTATTTTGGCCCTCTACAATTGTTCAACCTTCCACTAAATCCTTGTTTCTCTCTCTAGTTCACCATTTCTTCCAACTGCCCTACCCCGCCCTTTAAAAAAATATGGAATTCAAAGTTTTTCTTGTCTAACGAATATTGACAATTTATTAACTCTCTATTGTAGAGCTTGGAAATTAAATCTAACAAAACATTCTTTTCAGATGATTAAATTTAATTTTTCAGTTCTCATGATAGTATATTTAACCCTCCTCTATTCATCATTATAGGTTTTTTTACTTAAACCTTTAAAATGTATTTATTGAAGATAATTTTTCACATAGTGTCTCCAAACTTGATATCATCTTGTTCTTCATGCTTCAATATGCTTAATTCCTTCATCATATCACCAATAATTTATTTTTCCGCTTCTTCAAAAGCAATAAAACAATTCAAACTAGTATAGTCTTACAATTGGAATTGAAGTAGATATCTATAATTACATTCAAGGAAGCTCTTATCACATCTTTCACAATAGAAATTACCATCTCCAATAGTGTCCACCTTCTTATTGTATTTCCTACCTATGATCTTGAAAGGGAATGTGGTATAACAAAACTTGTCCTCCTTTATAAAAGATGAGGTAGCTTTAATTACAATCCAATTAGGCTTATCAAACCTACCAATTCTCTCATTTTTAATTTGTGTTAAAGTTTTCATCATTCCAACTTGTTCAACATATGGAATTTCCTTTGTAATAGACTAAAAATTTAGATTCTTCCCTTTTGTATCAAACCAATATCTCCATTGTTGTGTATCTATAATATCTAAATGCAAGAGAAGTTATCTTGCGGTGATTGTTCCCATCGATTTTCCTCTAAAATCACTAATTTGTCTAGTCTTTATTGCGAGATGGTAATATTTTTCCAACCATACCATTTTTGGAGTTTTTGTCCTTCCTTATTGCAGAAACCATGCCACATTGTTAGCTCCAAAATTCAACCTAACATCTCCTTCAATTGAAGAGTCCTCTTATGAGATTTGATGGTATTATTTTTCATTATTGTATTTGATAGATTGATTGATAGAATAACACCAATGTTATCAATAATAGAAATAGTTTTCATATCCCCGACTTTATTTATTGGTCCAAAATTGAAGTTTTGTTTTGATATCAAGTTGTATCCCTCCAATCTTAACTCAACTATGGAAAGTTTTTCTAAAGAAAAAAATCCAAGAGACATTCTATAAATGGTTAAAAATATTATTTTCAAGCTTGAGGCCCCCTTTTTAGATTGTGTACACTCCTTCAGTCTCTGTGAGATCACAGAACTAGTCAAAAATAACATTTAAAAATGTTGCCTTTATTTTACCACCATTAGAATCAAGAAAATCAAGACTGCAAAACTTTTTATTTGAATTAGAGACATCTAGTAGTTTCAAAGTACCCACTATTATTGTGTTTGCACTATGTTCACCATAAAAGTGAGTACTTGTTCATCCATATTGTGTATTTCTATATATGTTAGAGTGAATATTTTCTAGAACCAGGTCAAGGTCTTGTACCTTGTAATTATCTAGTGAAGGTATGTATTCACATGTTAACTTAATTCAGGTCCTAGGTATCATTCTAGAAGTTAGTTATAATGGGGCCATGTTCACCTCATTTACTTTTAGTTACCTAGGCATTTAATATTTGCATTAGGTATTTAATTTTTGTGTCAAGGTAATTTTAATACTCCACATCACCTTTCATATATAAGAAATTATTCTTGTACATTTATATCATATCCCATATATTTAATATCTCAATGTTCAAGCAAGCTCATTAACTTTCAAACTCTCTTATGGAAGGCATCATTTTTTTTCAGCAGGTCCTGGAGTTTGCAGCTCCTACGCTATATGTATCCTTGTTTTCTTTGTTTTAGATGAGGAGGAGGTTAAAGGTTTGAGAATTGGTGAATAAAAAGAAAAAAAAATGGCTCCTCCATATAGATGAGTCTCAAGAACCTAGATTATCTCAATTTAACATGGAGTTGTAACTCTTTCTCTATTTTATGTAAATAAAATTTCACAAATGCAAGCATGGTCATTGTTTTTTGATAAAGAAACTAAACCAATTTTAGGATAGTTTGATCTTTCAATGCTAATAGCCAAGGAAAGATTAAGAAACATGGATTTTTTTTCTTTTACAGCTTAAAATTTTGGCCTACTTCAAAACCTTTACCTTCTGATGTTGCATCAATGGATGACATTTTGTATAGGCTTAAATGTTTGATCAATGGTTTTTAAGATAACTTATTCTATGGAAGCTTTGGAATAACTTGTGGACATCTATGGAAGTATAAAAGAAGAAAGTCAATGATTAATAAAAATAAAGTCCAAATAGTCTCATTGTGATCACCAACAATGAATAGTACTATTGTCAATTCAATTATCAACCTTTACAACACTACTTTATTTAACTTAAATAGATGCACAACATAATACTAGTTGCTTTAAATGATCTAGAATGAACAATACATATAACATAAAGGCTCAAATATGTAAGAAAAACATACATTCAAGATTCATAAATACAACTTCGTTGTGGGAACCTCGAGAGTGAAAAATCAAACTTAAGTGAAAAATATAATCCACATTGCATTATATCAACCAATTATATGTCTTACAATGCCAATGAGGCTGCTTGGAGCTATTAAAACATGTACAAAATTATTACACTCGCTATATAAAACTCTACAACTTAGAGCTCTTATCTCACTTCTCTTGTAAGTTCACAAAGAACATACAAATGAAAGTGATCACATGAGCCAGATCCTTCAACTTTGTATTTTCACAATACATCATATGCTTCTACTCAACCATGGTATAAAAGGAATAAATAAACATTATGAAAAATCAATTCAAGAGGCAAAACACTTCATGTTTCAATCTTCTCCGACATATTGACATCTTCATCATTTTTCAAATTACCAATGTTTGTGCATATGTCATGGTATTCATGCATATACACTCACATACTATATTTGTGCTTGTGTTGTGTCATTTGATGCTTTTTTTTGCCTATAACAAGCACCAAATTCTCTAATAAGAGTTTTTTTATTAGAGTACAAGTTTGTAACTTGATATGGAAACTCCTTAGATTTACTCAATCACCACAAAAAATTATTTGACCTATTTATAACTTTATTTTTATCATAATGTTATGTTTTTACATTGAATTATTATCCCCAAATCACTAGTCACCTTATTAACTAGATTGGTTCGCATTAACCTTGCTAGTCCAACATTATTAGATCTCATTTTTATCATTTGTCCTAATCAAGAGGTTTTTGATCCCCCAAATCTTAGGAAATAAATAAATGTTGGAAATCCTTCCCTACATCATCCTTTTGAACCCATTTAGTTTTACTTGCTAGTTGTTCTTTAAAACCAATCAACCATATCTCATGTTCCTATGTATTTTTCTCCTTTCTTTCTTGTGTAAAACAATGTCACCTTTTAGGTCTTCTTTTTCCCTTAGAACTAAATCATCTATTAAAGGAAATACAAAATTCTTTTCTTTATCCAACATCAAATTTTCAAATTTGCGCAGCTTCTTCACATCGACGAATAAGATTTTCTTCATGTGGAAAGATCCCCTACTTATTCAATAATTTAAAATGAATTGAAACACATTTTTTAGGTTCAACTTTGTTGATGGTCATGGAGTCTTCTCACTCCTCAAATACAAATTATTTCCAAACTTGAAACTTGTTCTCCACCCTATAGTTTAGTTGATAGGCTATTAGTTTGAATTTTCATCTCACAAAATTGTTTAACGCAAGAAAATTATCTCACGCTGCCCAAATTCGGCGGCCAAATTTGAAAATTTTTTGGCTCAGGAAGAAGGGGGGAATTGTGTGTTCATGAGACAACTTGCCAGTGTGAGACAATTTTCTAGGGATAAATTTTTGGCATTCCCAACACAATGTTTATTCTGACCCCCGGGATAGTTGAAAATGAACTCGTTTTAGGTGAGACGAGTTCCCTGACGGTATGTTCATCTACAAACATTTACAGTGAAATGACTTTGTACAAATTGAAATGAAATTCTGAGCGAGTCTAGCTTCTCTTGCCCACAGATTTGGTGTTGTTAGTTTCATTATTACCAGGCCAAAAACCATCTCAGACAACTTGGTGAAAGATAAAAAAAAATGTGTATAGTCATGTCATACTACACCCATAGCAATTCAATTTGTGTTTTTCCCCAAAACCATAAATTATCACATGGTAAAGAGATATTTTAACCTTAAAGTGATTTACGAGGGCATAAGGGGACATGAGTCCTTATAATGTTATAATTAATGAGTTCTTAAAATGTTAATCTTGCAAGATGGTGTCATTAAGCCACCTAACTATGAACCATTTAAAATAATTTTATGGTTCACAAAGCCTTCTACCAAAGACCATGCCTGCAATATATCCACTCCATTATTCTTTTATTATGATGAGGTAGTCGATGGAAATACATACATGAGATAAGTGTTGTCGTTAAAGCTAGTGATTATCTTGCAAAAGCTTTGTTATTTTCCTCTTCTAGACTTTTGTTTTCTACTCTCCTCTTTTCCCAAATTTTCTTATGCTTTATGTTCATTTCATGATATTGGGCCTGATTAAAATATGGAATTTCCCTAGACTATCTGCATTTCACTATGGTTTTAGAACTACCATCAGAATCTTATATAGTTATAATATTGTACGCCTCTCTTCTTCGTGATTCGTGATTCCCAAGCTTTCCAAAGGCGAGGGTTAGTAGAAAAGGTTTTACAAATGATATAAATCCAATACACAAATACTACTAAAACGAATAACTTGAAGCATAACCAATAAAATGTACAAGCACAAGAAAGGAAAACAAATGAATGCAAACCCCGAAGCGCTTGAAGCTTCTATTGTCTCTCTCTACTCCTTCCGAAATGTTGTTCTTGATGCTCAGTATTGGTGTGGGCAGCGTCTATGACTTGAGAAGTGTCAAGAATTTGCTAATTGAAACGAGTTTGTGATCGCAAGATGGCTTGAATACTAGAACCAAACTGACATAGTAATGGCGCACAAGAGCTTGAAATCCTGGATCCTTCAAATGGTTATGAAGGGTTTATTATATAGGAATTGAGGATGAAATGCATGGTTGAGATCAATCCCAAAGATAGGGAGATGAATGGTTGAGATAAAAAGGATCTGGAGAAGCCATCAGTAAACTCCACCTCTTCAATTGGTAAAGAGGAGATAGAGTTTGGTTGACTGAAGAGCTAATTGTGAGTTACCTTTTAGAACTGAAGAGGTGGGTGGAGTTACCCATATGAACTGAAGAGGTGGGTGAAGCTACCCATGTGGACTGGAGAGATGGGTGGAGAAACCCATGTGATCTGATTGGAGTTATCTCTTTGAAGATAAATGAATATTTAATTCATTTATTTAATTAAAGTTTTCAACATGTGAGATAATTGAATTGTTTTTGATTTAGAATTGCTTTATTGAATGAAATAAAATTAATTTAATTGGAAGAATTTAATTAGTAAGTTTAAATATTTGAATTTAAGCTATAGGAAATTGAATTTAATTAATTAATTAATGGTAATTAATCAATTAAGGTTAATTAATTAAATAAAATTAATTATTTAATTAATTTTGGGAATTTGATTAGATGATTTGGGGAATGAATTTAGAGGAAAATAGATGATTAATTTATGATTTAAAAACCATTAATTAATAGATAAAAATTAGTGTTTTTAATGTAAAGCCGCAAGCCTGTCGATTTTTGGGTGTCTACATTTGCCCCTCTTTGATGTGATGTGACTTGTCGCAGTGTGTCAAAGATTCTTTGATTTTGATCTTGCCCCAGCTTGCCCCTAGTGATAGTAAGTGTATTTATGCCCCCTCAACAAATTTGAGTGAAAAGTCTCGACATGAGCGTTAATTTGTTGAAATTGTAATATTTGAATCTGGGTAGCTGACTGATTTGAAAAATGCCTTATATTACCTCTGATATTGCTTGTGGAAGTTTTCGGGGACCGGGAAGATAAATCAAACCTCCTTGTGAAATTAGGGTTTGTGGGAACCCCTATAAATAGCCAAGAGAGCCATTCATTTGTCACATTGCCTTCTTGGAGCTCTCGATTTGTTGGTGAGTTTTGCTTTAGTTTTCTTGCTTTTATTTTCTCCTATTTTCTTGCGATGGCTGGCTTACCGAGAGTCACACATATCTCCGACCGAGTCCAAACGTTTTAGAGACCAGTTGGTGCAGGATGTCCAGTGAGTGCTCTTGTTTTTTTTGTCATTAATGCCTTCATTTATTGCTTTGAAAATTTGTAGTTTTTTGAATTTGTGACTTAGGTGCCGCAATCGTCTGTGGTTTTACCACAATTGTGGTTTAAATGCCGCAATTGCTGGTTTAGTACCGCAAATGATAAAAGTGTTGCAGTCACCTTGTTTTAATTCTATAATTGCTCTTTGTGTGCCGCATTTGAATGTTCTATTTTGAACCGCATAAGTGTACCGCATTTCTAGGTTTTATTACCGCAATTGCATTTTTGTAACTGTTTACCTGATTTCTTTGTCTGATATCTGTATATTTTGGCTTCTGATACTTTCTTGGATGACTGATACTAATATTTTTCTGATTTATTACTGTGTGCAGTTCACCGGGAGGATTATGTGCTGTCGAGAGTTGAGACCTGCGGGTCTTGTTTACAGGTTCCAGCTCTCGGAGGATGAGAGGTCAGTACTTAGGGCCTTAGGTTTGTACTGGATTTGTTACATGCCAGAGATCACGACCAACATTGTTCTAATCTCAGCTCTTTTAGAGTGATGGAATTCTGAGACATGCACTTTCTGGTTACCCACTGGAGAGTGTACTGTTACCTTGGAGGATGTGTACCGCATCCTTCAGTTGTCAATCCAGGGTGGACTTGTAGAGTATGCTACCCGACCTGGCATCGTTGCTTTGACTGAGCTATTTGGATTGCCTCAAGATTAGCTTGGTTTGTCTAGTGCGTATGATATTCCATGGTCTTGATTTGGTTTGGGCCTTGATAGGTTGAGTACTTTGCTAGGTAGTTTGATATGTGGCATCTTATGCCCTGATTGTTGCCAGCGCGGATTTTTTGTCAGGTTTGGTTCCGTTTTGCAGAGTATGGTTCGAGATCAGACTGTGTATGCATGGGGGCCATGCATGTTGGCACACATGCACTTTCATATGTTCTACGTGGCTTACCTTAATGGTAAGTCGCTTGGCTATGGTGCTACCCTCCTGTAGATATGGGCATGGAAGCATATTGTTGTATGTCGTCCTGTTGGTACTTGTGCTCTTCCTACAGACATGCCATATGTTTACATGTATGATGGAGCTATTGTTCAGACTCACATGGGGTATTTGACGTACTGGCATCAGTAGTTAGACATGATGCTCTATTTCATTTGGAGGTCATATAGAGATTTCCGTGTGTGGGATGGAAAGGACATCCATCTTTTTTGTCATCAACAAAGATACATGATTGGTCGCGTGACAGACCATGTTCATATGATTGAATTTCACAACATCGATAGGGTGTTGTGTTATTTTAGTGAGCGGAAGGATGTGTCCGACTCTTATGCTTACTTTGCTCATAGGTTGAGGGATTCTGCTATCTAGGGTGGTGTCGTATCACTTGATGTTGCCCATACTGAGTTTGCAGGGTTACTTCCCATGGCGTGGACATGGCGATCAACCACTGTTGATGTAGGTTTGTTGTTTTCATTGCATCTCTTGCTCAGTTTCTTTACTGATCTTATTATCTATCTGATCTATGTGACATTGTATTTTATCTGATGTGGTACTCATATTTGAATCTGATCTCTTTGCAGGCACTACTCCCCAGTATGATGCACATTGGGTGCAGGCTCGACTAGTTGCACTGACAGATGTCTCTCATCCTGTTGCTAAGACTATTATGAGGAGGGCTCGCTGGGTACAATGAGGCAGGGGAAGTCAAGATGGAGGGAGGGATGGTGGTTAAGATGGAGGTAGATTTGGGGGTCGTGATGGAGGTAGGGATGGGGGAGAGATGGAGGACGAGGGAGGGGAGATGATCCTGGTCCTGGGGGTGCTGGTGGGGGAGTGAGGACTAGAGGTGGCCGAAGTGGCGGTCAGACTAGTACTCCGAGAGTAGGGTTGAGTGCAGTTTTGGAGGATGACGAGGCGATGGAGGAGGAGGCACCTCAGTTAGTGCACAAAGTTCACCGACGGACTGGTGTTGTTTTGGCTCCTAGAGAGGAGGAAAGGGTGGTGATAGAGGATGTGGATGTTGAGATTGGAGACATAGATGTGGAGGCTTTAGACTGGTAGTGGCAGTACTGGCAGCATTACGGGGGAGAGTTCAGAGAGTGATGGTGATGGATTGGGGGACAAGGCTGAGGAGGGAGATATGGATGTGGCCATGGGAGGTATGGAGGTTGATCCCTCAGAGTTGGAATGGCTCACTCAGCAGGTACATGATCTTCAGGCCTGACTTTCTTCTGCTGATTCCTGTGCTACAGTACTGGAGGCTTGGGTTACAACAGCCGAGACTAGAGAGCGATAGGCTTGAGCAGACGTTTGGACATTCATTGACAGTGTACAAGATGCCTCTCATTGAGATGTTCTAGACCGACACTATTGATTTGGTCATGATGCGCAGAGAGAGATCAAGCACTAGAGGTGCCATTATGAGGGTGCAGTTCCTGTAAAGCAGAGAGTGCCCAATTACACAGCCTCTCAGAGATCTAGAAGAGCGCAGAGATCACAGAGCAATGGTGTTAGAGCTCCTAGTTCATCACAGAGACCAGATTCTGATATGCCACCCCCTTTTCCACCTCCTAGCGAGGGTGGGGGTAGCACATGTTGATCCCATTATGTATCATGTACCATTTTTGTAGTGATGTTCATTTGATAGACTCTGAGTAGTATCCATTTTTGTATCCTGACACATTGATATTTATTGATATATGTTGATTACCTTCCTTTGTTCAGACTTGTGACCGTTCATTGTACTCAGATATTTTGATTATATGAGATGCAACTAGTGATTTGATATGATATGCATTGGTTTACTTACTATATGTATGATTTTATATGATGTGGTTTTAGATGATAGGATCTATATGCAGTATGATTTCTATGATGCCAACTTGTAGATGGATGATGTACTTTCCTATGATACTGACATGCTTATGCAGGATGGTGTATATGAGACGCATGCTTATATGAGATGTTTATGGATGCATGTGATTTATGATTTCCCATGTATGCAACTACTATGTTTTTTTCATTTTTGATGCACTTAAATGGAATGAATGCAATCTATTATGCACAAAATATCTGAGTAATGCATGCGTTAATTAGAAAGAAGTTAGTTTGGATAGATGTTCTCTGAGATTGATCTAATAGAATGGAATGATAGAAAGGATTTTTTTTTGCTTTTTGATAGATATGAATTGATAGAAAGGATGAGTGTCCCAAGTTGCTGCCCTTGTTTCCAATATTTGTCATCATTACATCTTTTTTTTTTGTATTTTATGAAATTCTGAAGAGAGTCCAATGTATCTAGATCACATACCACCTGGATACCGCTACGACCTCTTGATAGTGGAAGGAGTAGAGAGATTGAATAGAAAGAGAACCTAGTGCACCCAAATATTGACCATCTGGGTTCAACTATGTTCCCTATTCAAAAAGAAAGAGAGAAAAAAGCACCCAGATATTGACCATCTAGATACCGCTTTGTCCTCTGAAGAAACTGTAACAAGGATATCAAGATAGAACTCCTATGCACCCAGAGTCCATCTGGATAACACCACGAGCTCTTGATTCTAAAAGGGAAAGCCAAAGAAAACAAGATAGAACTCCTACGCCCCTAGAGTCCATCTGGATAACATCGTGAGCTCTTGATTGCAAAACAAAGGGAAAGACCATAGAAACCAAGATAGAACTCCAACACACTCAGAGTCCATCTGAATAGCGCTGCGAGTTCTTGATTCTATAAACCAAACAAGCAAATAAAAGAGAAGGAATGCCCAATTCTTTCCAGGGTTAAGCTCAGATTGTGGAACTGCACGACTGCCAGATAAGTGATAGCGCCTACCGCATTTATCTGAAATCATCATGGCCCTGAAATTGAAGTGAACATTCAACAGACATTAATCAAAGAAAATAAGTCATGATCTATCATAGCTACTCTCCTCACATGGTGGACCCTAGAGTAGCGTAAGAACATAACCACGAAATATAGACTGACATTTGACCAACTTGACTGACCTAGTCAACATTTTTGGATGGTTTCTTGATGTAGTTGTATTCTCTTGATTGGCTCGACTCTTTGGATAGGCTTGATTGGCTTGATTTCTTGAGTGTGTCTGGTTTCAATAATAGATTACTCATATAAGACTAACCTGTCTAGTTTGAGCGTATCCATCACTGTGTAAGATGATTGATGTAATTTGATTAATTGATTGCGATCATTTTGGCAGCTGATCAAGCCATGTCAGATGGGCCCAATGCTGATTCGCAAAGCTCATGATTGTGACAATTAATAGATTGGCTTGGTCGCCAGTTGCTTGCTGATTGATTTGTTAGATTGATAAAACCATGTCAGATGAGCCCAATGCTGATTCACAAAGCTCATGATTGTGACATTTGATTGACTAGGCATGATCACCCTTTTCTCTCTTGATAACCAAGTTGGTTTGTTTTGCTTGGGATTTTGCAAATTTTTGATTATTTTTGATGAAGATTGATTTTCTTAGGACATTTTGATCTTCTTAGGATTTTTGATGAGTTTTCTGATTTTTTGGATTTCTTGCAGCCATTTAGAATTGCCCCCTACTCTGGTGGACCAGTATTAACCATGTGTAAGTGCTTGGTGCTCAGAGGGGAGTGTGCTTCTGGATATAGCTTGGGTAGTCATTCTTGCATTTGAAATGTACTCAAGATTTTGATCTTGGAGTTCCTTGATGGTGAAGCTGGATTTGAACACTTGGTGCTTGTTTGCCAGGTTTTCACCAAGGTACCTACTCAATAGCACCTGTTTGCCAGGTTTTCACTGAGAGAGTGATTTTGTTTCTCTTTAATTTTTTACTTTTTTGATTTTTTTTTGTTGTTGCTAAGGCGCCTGTTTGCCAAGTTTTCACCAAGGTAACATTTTGTATTTTATGATTTTTTTTTGGTATTTTCTGGATATGTAGATAGGTGCCTTAACCATAGAGACCTCAAGGGTAGAACCTCTTGAGGTGCATGATGCTAATGTATCCAGGGAGCTGATCTCCTTCTGGTGTCGCTAGTATGAATGCCCCACTCAGAGTAGAGCTGATAATGACAAATGGGCCTAGCCAGTTAGGCTCAAACTTTTCGGGTTTGACTCTTTTTGCTTGGTTCTTTTGATTTTCCATGAGGACGAGGTCTCCTACCTCAAATGTTTATGGCTTCACCTTCTTGTGATAGTTTCTTCTAAGGCGATTCTGATAGCCTTGTAAGTGGTTGAAGGCATGCTGTCTTCTTTCATCTAGTAACTCCAGTTCACTGAGCCTTGCTACTTTGTAGTCCTTATCTATAATCAGGTTCTTTAAAGATATCCTTAGGGATGGGATTTCCACTTTGAGGGGTAATACTGCCTCTGATCCATGGACTAGGGAGAAAGGAGTGGCTCCTGTAGGTGTTCTCACACTAGTTCTGTATGCCCATAATGCAGGACTAAGCTGTAAATGCCAGTCTCGCCCTGATTCGTTCACTGTTTTCTTCAATATTTTCAAGGTTGTCTTGTTTGTAGCTTCGACTTGGCCATTCCCTTGAGGATAGTAAAATGAGGAGAACCCTTGCTTGATATGGAATTGTTCACATAGCTCTTCAACATCCTTGTTTTGGAAAGGTGTACCATGATCTATCAGGATAGTTTGAGGGATCCCGTATCGACAGATAATGTGGTTAAGTATGAACATTGTTATTTGCTTTCCAGTTATGTAAGTGAGAGGAATTGCTTCCACCCACTTGGTGAAGTACTTTGTTTCTGCTATGATGTATTTGTGTCCATTTGCTAAAGAAGGTGTAATTTTGCCCACTAGGTCAAATCCCCACATGGAAAATGGCAATGGTGATGTGATAGGATTTAGTTCCTAGGTTGGTGCATGGATGAGGTCTCCATGAATCTCACACTGTCTACAACTTTGTACATGTTTGTGTGCATCTGTCTCTATTGTGGGCCAATAGTATCCCATGCAGATGATCTTTTTAGCTAAGTTGTTGCCACCTCCATGAGTTCCACAAATTTCTTCATGTACCTCATACAGAGCTCTCTGGGATTCCATGGAAGTGAGACATCATAGTAACATTCCGTCTAGACTTTGTCTATATAAAGTAGTTGAGAGGATGGTATACCCAGAGGCTTGGCAGATGAGGGACTTTCTCTAGTTCCTAGACAAGTTGGGAGGTAAGACACTATTTTGGAGGTAATTATAGACATCTTGGTACCATGGGTTTTCAGGACCAACAAGGATGCATGCTAATTCTGTGATGGATGATTGATGTCATGGCACCAAGAGTTGCTCTACTAGAAACTGGAATCTTGTTTCATTACCTGGCATATCAATCAAAGATTCTATGGTAGCCATCGTGTCTACAGCTTTGTTCTATGCTCGTGGGACTTTCTCAAAGAAGATGTAATGGAACTTGGTGCGTAGTGTTTCCATCTATGCTCTGTATGGTATGAGCTTCTCATCTTTGGTCGTATAATCATTGTTGACTTGACTGATGACCAACTGGGAGTCTCCAAAGACCTTAAGGTTCTTGATTCTCCATTGAATTGCTATTTTTAGACCAATGACCAGTGCTTCATATTCTGCTATGTTGTTTGTCCATCGAAAGTTGAGTCTGAAAGACTTTGGAATCATATCGTGATCTAGAGTAATAAGCACTATCCCTGACCCCGCACCATGGTTCGTGCATGACCCATAAAAATAGAGTTTCCATACCTTGATTGCTGGTTGTAGTATCATAATAGATTCATAAGGAAAGTCAGAAATAATAGGTTGATGGTCCTGAATGGGTGCCTCTTCTAGTTGATCCGCTATCACTTGCCCTTTGATGGCCTTTCTATCTACATACTAAATGTCAAACTCACTTAAGATCATTACCCACTTCGCAAGTCATCTGGTGAGTGCTGCTTTGCTTAGGAGGTACTTTAAAGGATCAATATGTGCGATCAATTTTGTTTAGTGACTCAACATATAATGTCTCAGCTTCTGGGAAGCGAAGACAACTGCAAGGAATGACTTTTCAATTGGTGTATAGTTGAGCTCATATCCTACCAATGTTCTGCTTAGATAGTAGATGGCCCTTTCTTTACCTGCATCATCATGTTGTGCCAAGAGTACACCCAATGCTGACTCTGTTGCTGAGATATACAAAAGCAATGGTCTACCTTGGACTGGTGGCACTAATATAGGACACTTGAGGAGGTAGTCCTTGAATATTTGGAATGCTTGTTTGCATTTCTTGGTCCATATGAATTTGACGTCTTTGTATAGTAGATGTTGTAATGGGTGGCACTTGTCTGCTAGCTGAGCTATGAAGCGCCTAATTGATTAGAGCCTTCCTTGTAACCCTCTTAGTTGCCTCAGGTTTGATGGTGGAGGCATCTCCAATATTGCTTTGAATTTATCTAGGTCTACTTCGATGCCTCTATGTGACACTATGAACCCCAGTAGCTTTCCTGCTGTGACACCGAATGCACATTTCTTTGGGTTTAGACGGACCTTGAATTCCTCCATTCTATCAAAGATTGGTCCCAATACTTGTAGATGATCCTTGCAAATCATTGACTTGGCTAGTATGTCGTCCACATAGTCTTCCATTGTTTTGTGGATGAGATCATGAAATATAGTTGTCATTACCCTTTGATATGTCACGCCAATATTTTTCAAACCAAACGGCATGATGTTCCAATAGTAAGTGCCCCAAGGACATGTGAAAGTTGTTTTATGTTGGTCTTCTGGCGCGATCCTTATCTGGTTATACCCGGAAAAGCCATCCATGAGTGACAACATTTGATGTCCAGCAGTTAGATCTACTATCATATCAATGTTGGGTAAGGGAAAGTCATCCTTGGGAGAAGGTATGTTGAGATCTTTGAAGTCTGTGCAAATTTGTATCTGACCACTGTGCTTTGTAACTAGCACCAAGTTGGATATCCAGTTCGTGTATGGTATTGGTCTTATGAACTTAGCATCTAGGAGATTTTTCAACTCTGTCTTGACTAGCAATGCAACACAGGGATGCATCTTTCTCAGCTTTTGCTTGATAGGTTTGGCATTGGGTAGCAACAGGAGATGGTGTAGTACTAGCTCTGGATCTAACCCTGGCATATCTGAGTAGGACCATGCAAAATTGATCATCCTTGCTTTAAAGAAGCTGATACACTATTCTCTCTCCTTAGGAGTGAGTGATTTTGCCAAGTATATGTTCTTTGGGTTCTTGTCATCTCCCAAATTGACTTCCTTTGTTTCTTCTACTAGTAATGCTGATTTCTCCTTTGTCAAGGGGAGGAGTTCCTTCTTTCCATCTTCTAGTGCCACAGTGAGGTTTTCGCTAGAAGATACGTCTTATTTTAGCCTTTTATCATTCTTTTGTTCTTTTTTCTTTTGTGGACTGGAAAAAGGAGTTGCCTCCCTGAAATATGCCACTCTATCGAGGTCAATGGAAAAGTCTACCTTGTGGTCTCCTAATGGCATGCCTTCCCTAGGTCCCATGAAATCAACAATAGCCTCATCATTCTCGAAGACATCTAAATCAGGCGGTCCTTGTTGATCCCACTCTATTAGCTCTAGGTGTACAAGACAGATACTTTCATGGTTGTTTGACTCTATTTGATTGAAAGATACTACATATATGGTTCCTAAAAAAATGGACTGTGATGTGGATGCACCACTAGAGGAATGATAAATGACATGCTTATTTATGCAGGGTTATTCGGCAATGGATAGTTGGTCAAATAAGTCTTCTAGGTGTATGATAGTGTCTGACCGAGGGGAGTAATCTAGGATCGATGGTTTAGAGTCATGAAGGGACCTCCACTCATACTCGTGGGAGTTAGTCTCGATAGAACGCTCGCCAGATGTCTCACTTCCTTTGTTATCATCAATTTCTATGTGGAGGTCTATTTGGGTTTGTGTGGTTCGCTCTTCAGCAGGCAACAACTATGCTAGTATGTTGCTTATCAAGACATGTTCTGTGTTGTGGCCCCGGTGCATCTCTGCTATTTGTTCTTGATCAAGTTGGATGTCTTGGATTATAGGACCGGATCTTTGTTTCCTATAGCCTAACCCTCTCTTATTTCTCTGGGTTGGCAGGAGAGACAATTCCATTATGCCTTGTTGTCTTGCCCCCAGGCCGGTTGTACCATCTTACTTGAATCTTTATAACATTGTATAACCATTACCATAGTTTGATAGGGGTAGGGTTTGTTGGATTGTCTCTTGTGGGTCTTGGTATAACCATGTACTAATATCTTGTTCAAATGACTTTTCTTCTGCTATGTCTCCCCATCTGATGAAGGTTGTGGGAGGACATCTGAATAGAATAGGCTACGGAGTTTCTGTTATAATAACAGGTTGTGGCATGCCATAAGTTCTTGGGCTCTGAGGCATGTGCGTGATGATGAAAGCCTCTTCATATCTATACTCACCACAACCTTTGTCGGTGATGGATATTTTGCCCGCTTTCCATGTGACATCCTTAGGATTTGAATCTGAAGAGGAGGGGATACTTGCATATTGTTTAAGGGATAAATTTCTTGCTGTCCATGTGACATCCTTAGGATTTGAATCTGAAGAGGATGGGACGCTGACATCTTGGTTTGAGGGTACCTAGTTATCAGTGCTGATTTGGACCACATTATAGTATTGGAAAGGATTGGGATTTCCCTCTATGATGATTTCCTCTCCCTGGTGTGGGAACTTGATGCATTGATGGTACGTCGAAGGTAAAGCTTGCATTTCATGTATCCAGGGTCTCCCTAGTAGCATGTTGTATCCCAACTCAAGATCTAGGATCTAGAAGGGAGTGTTTTTGACCACTAGACCGATACAAACAGGTAGAATGATAATACCTTTAGATGACCTTTCCTCTTCATCATAAGCTCTGATATTTATCCTCCTTGTGACATCAATGCTTGATTATGAATAGCCCAGTTGCTTGATTAACTTTAAAGTATAGATGTTTAACCCAGCTCCACCATCAACAAGGACCCTACGGATAGCACTTTTGTGGACCTGGAATAGTAAGTGTAAAGGATCATTATGCAGGGGTTTATGCGACGACACATCACGCTTTGTGAATGTGGCATTTTTGTTAGCAGATATATGGTTAGCCATTATTTGGAAGCTCTTGGGTGTTATGTCCCTTGGGACAGCTGCATTCTGAAGGGCTTGGTCAAGTGCCAGTTTATACTGTGGAGATATGCACAATAGGTCAAACATGGAGATCTGGGCAGGTGTGCGCTTTAGTTGATCCACTATACTTGGTTGTGGATCTGAGTTTGCTTTAGGTTTGGCAGATACAGTAGATGAGGATGGTACTCCTTGAAAGATGACTCTGGTTTGACGCATTGTTACAACACATTTGTTACCTTAGTATTTGGTGGTGATAGTAGCCACATGGCTATCTAAAGGATTGAGGCAATTGATAACATTATCACTATTGGCATATGTATAGTTAACTTGTTTTGCCTATCCACCAGACCCGGAGGATTTTCCCTTGTTGTGATCATGAAAGGTATCGTTGAAGATAGTGTGATTCGTTGTGCCTTTGGTTTGGGTATTTGTCACATCGATGGCCCCTGTGTCAATTAGGTCTTGGAGAGCTTGTTTCAATCGGTAACAATTAGATGTTTTATTCCCTTTCACCCGATGAAACTCGCAGAAATCCTTGTCATTATACCACCTTGGTTTGTTTGCATCCTATTCAAAGTCCCTGATTTCTGGGAGAGTGGTAGTGTTGGATTGTATCAACTTGCATAAAGCTGATTCTATCAGCTCTCCTAATGGTGTGAAATCTCATTGCTAGAATTGAAACTGTAGTTTGCGTTGAATCTATTGTTGACTGTTTGAAACAACGACCGCTTGTATAGGGGGAGGTTGGTTTTGGGTGTATGCTTGTTGAGTGGTCCTTGTGGGTTTTTGGTTGGCCACAGGTGCACCTTGCAGTGACACCTTGGGTTGTGCATAGTTGACTATCTTCACATCAATGACACCAACGCTAGTGACATTTTTGTTTTTGTTCCACCACTTAGCTTTGTTTGCTGCATTTTTTTTGTATTCGTTTGTGTTGGATCTGCAAGGATTCCTCATTGGACTAAGTTCTTCTCACAACAAACTCCTTGTTCGATGAGTTGTGTGAATTTCAGAGCTAACTGTAATTCTATTGTGAATGAGATGTCTGGAATTATATTGTCAACAAACATGACTATTAGGTCTTGTTCGAGAACATCATATGTTAAGCGGTTTTCTATATTCCTCCATCTCTGTAGGAACTTCACAAAAAACTCTCCATCCTTCTATTTGATATCGCAAAGGTCCTTGATGCTGACCTTGCACTCGATGTTATGATGGAAGTGAGCTATGAGATTTTCAGCCAGTTCACCCCAAGACTGAATGCTATGAGGTAAATGTGAGAACCATTCCATTGCTGGTCCGACCAAGATTTGTGGAATAGTCACATTAAATATGTCTCATCATGGGCGACTTCAACGCAACTAGAAAAAAAATCTCAGATATGTTCAATAGGGTTGGTATTGCCCCTATATTTGTCAAATTTCAGTACCGAGAAGTAATTTGGGAACGAAGACATGTGGAGAGAATGGTCAAAGGGGTATGGGTATAAATCCTCTGTGGTGTAGGATTTAGTTTGCCCCTGATTTTGCATATCCATCATTTGGGTTTGAAGGGTTTGCATTTGTTGCCTTAACATGTCCGTTTGATATCGAGGTTGGTGTGTGAGGACATTCCTCTATGCTATAGTGGGTATGAGGCTACGCCTCTGTGTCCCTTGAGTAGGAATATAGGATTTCATCCTGGGGACTTGATATTGATTTCCCACTAAGTGATTTGGAAATGGGGGCACATGAGTAGCCCATGGTGGGTTTTGATGTGTTTGCTGTTGTGATTGAAACTGGGGTTGATACTGTTGGGATTGATACTACTGTTGTTGAGGTTGGAGTTGAAGCTGGGGTTGCTACTGCTGAGGTTGGAATTGAGGAAACTAAAGCTGGGGTTGCTGTTGCGGGGGTTGGTTTTGAGGCAACTGAAGCTGGGGTTGCTGTTGCGGGGGTTGGTTTTGAGGCAACTGAAGCTGGGGTTTCTATTGCTGGGGTTGGATTTGAGGCAACTGAAGCTGGGGTTGCTGTTGCGGAGGTTGGTTTTGAGGCAACTGAAGCTGGGGTTGCTGTTGCAGAGGTTGGATTGATGTCAGAATGGGAAAATGTGTAGCCTTGGGTGGGCATTAACTGTAAGTCGTACCTTTAGGGATGGATCCCTGTGGGCATGAGGTGTTGATCCCAAGACTAGTATGTGTTTACTACAACAACGACATATTTTTAGAATAGTTGGTGTTTGGTGTGATGGAAGGCATAGCTTGAGAACTTGATTGCCTCGACCATGTGATCGAAGGTGGGAGTATACTAGTAACCATAGGTGCACTCAGTTGCGAGCCTATCATACTTTGAGTGGAAGATGTGCTAGCCTGGTTCATGCCATTGGTTTGACTGGGTATCATCTGTGTCAATGTGGGTAATACCAATGGTGGGAAGATTTGAGAGACCACCAAAAGTATCTGAGGAGGCTGAGTAGTGTTTTGACCTGTGAGAGGGTTTTTCAGGCCATATGGTTGATACACTGAATTCAGCGGGGAGTTTGAATCCCTTCTTTATCAGCACAGCTAAGAAGCGTTCAAGATTCCTCTCTACAATGATGTAAACTACTTGTGTGGAATAAGAATCTTGCTCTATATCCTCTAGTTCCTCTTCTGTGACATTTTGGAAAAGAGCTGCCCCACGGGGTTGTTCAAGGAACAAAGTAGAATTGGTATTTATGAAAGGATCATTCTCTTGCTCTATTTCCCAAGCAAGGAATCTGTTGATATATGACTCATAAGGTTGTGTTCTAGCCTTAGACCTTGTGTAAGGCCCTCCATGAGGTGTTTGAGAAATAGTGTGGTCTAGATTTTGTAACTAAAACAAGTGATATAAAGAAAACAAGGAAGAAAATCCTCTCTAAGGAAGTCTGAGTTATGTTTTGGACAAAGGTAATTCTAAGGACAGATTTTGATATATCTTGATCTCAAAGTGGTGATGATACAAAAAGATAAGATTTGTCGACCTTTGCCTGGGACAAAGTCACTTTGATAAAGATGATGAATTTTGATATGATGAGATCAAGGTATTTCGAGTCTGAGCTTTCGAACTAACAATGTTTTTGAAAATAATCGTGCTTTACAGAGAAGGGATGATCTTTAATGTTTAGAGATTCACACAATGTTCTTTGCATTTTCCTGGGATAGACACTAGTTTTGGACACCAAATGAAGAGTTCTCTCAAGGTTTTTAGGTTAAAATAGGTGTAAAATATCTCTGGTCAAGTGCGAAAAAACTCCACCGATTGCGGCAAAGTGTATGGTCGATTATGGTAAATTATCACTGATTGTAGTAATAAACAAGATGATTATGGCAATAAATAAGTTAACTGCGGCAAACTTCCTTCAATTGCGGCACAATGCGGGCAATTGCGGTAAATGAGAAATAGTCTCAAAAAGACTAAAAGATGGGTATCACTGCTTGACAATTTTGATATTTTTTGGAACAATGCTTCTGATTTGCAAGACAATTGATGTTGACGACCCTAGAATTTAACACGTTTGACTCATTTTGACAGTTTGGATGTTTTGTTTTGCGTTTTCAAAAACTAACCAAAGAACAAGCACAGCAGACACTGTGTTTTGAAGAATGAAGACTGATAATATGTATGTTCTACAACTTTTTCAAGTTGCAAGGTTATCACGAGGTCTCAACAATGAACAGTTAGATTAATCTAGGTCAATGGCTTCAGAATACAATGTTATAGGCCCAATGCTTGAATGTTCGTTAGCTCACACAACAATTGTCACACTACTAGGACACGAAGGTCCACGACGTAGGTGCTTGTGTTTTTTCCGTTTCCAGGTATTGTTGTTGTGGAGTGAAGATCTTTTTCACTACACAAATATCATGGGGCACATATGTTGGGAATCTTGGGGTGAAATTCTGCAACCCCTTGCACTATAATAAGGTACCCATTCGGAGGTAAATCGGGTTGGCCTCTAATTAACAAGGTTGTAGTAAGGGTCTGTGGCATCTATCCAATCGATTTGTATGTGTGTGACTCACTTAAGAGCCTAGTTGATCACGCTGGATCCTTAGGGATATTCACCCGATCTAGACTATCACCAACACACCTCACCTGAGCTTGGGTAGATAAGACAGAACTTTGGTTCTCACCTTATTTATATACCGATTGGAAGGATTACCGGTTTAAGGTCATTCTCTGAGGAAAAAGAACATTCCCTGGACAGGCCTTTCTAAAAAGTATAAAGGTTTCTAATCTAATAGTTTGTGCAAGTGCACCCAAAACTCAAGACACAAGGTAAATTGATTAAGCTCCAAAAGTTTGAAATGTGAACTAAGATACACCACCATACAAGCACAAGTGTTCAATTTTGAGCCCAAAAGTAGGTGTTGATTGCTTGTTCAATTTTAATGCACCAATTTGAGAGATTTTTTGCTTTGTTCAATTTTAGTCCCCACGTCAATTTTAAGCCCAAATCTGAAATGTGAGATGTTTGACAAACACTATTCTTTTTAAACCCAAATTGACAAGTGAATTCCTTTTAGTTTTCTTTGTTTAAAAAAGTTAGTATCAAAAGGATTTTTGCAAAATGAGAGTATATGTAACTTTGAAACAATGAATGATACTCACCAACAACTTGCCCTTCCTGTTCGTGGGAACTCGTCGTCCTGCAGAAAAATAAAGAAAGTATCAGATTTTTAGATTGCAAGATAAAGAATTTTGGCCCTGATGAGCAATTTTGCAGGCGATTGCGGTAATGCACAGGCAATTGCGGTAAATAACAGGAGATTGCGGCCTAAAAATATCAATTGCGGCAAAACACTTTCACTTGAGGTAAAGCACAATCAATTACAGTCTAGATCGGTCAATTGTGATCTAGATCTGTCAATTGCGGTACAATTCTTCTGATTGCGGTACCAATGGATCAATTGCGGCAAACTATAGAAAAGGAAGAGACCCAGAAGACGACAGAAAAGAAATGTGGAAACCTACAATTGATTGCGGTATTAAACCAGTTGATTGTGACACAATTTCATCAAGTGCGGCGAAATACTAGCAATCGCAAAATAACACAGATATCGAAAAAATACAAATCTTTAGATTTACGATCGTACAACCATGGTTGATCAATTCTATTTGTCGTTTGCAAGAGATAATCGGGCTATTTTTTCACGTCGGGTTCACCAAAATGTACGCCTCTCTTCTTTGTGATTCCCAAGATTTCCAAAGGCGAGGGTTAGTAGAAAAGGTTTTACAAATGATATAATTCCAATACACAAATACTACTAAAATGAATAACTTGAAGCATAACCAATAAAATGTACAAGCACAAGAAAGGAAAACAAATGAATGCAAACCCCGAAGCGCTTGAAGCTTCTATTGTCTCTCTCTACTCCTTTTGAAACATTGTTCTTGATGCTCAGTATTGGTGTGGGCAGCATCTATGACTTGAGAAGTGTCGAGAATTTGCTAATTGAAATGATTGTGTGATCGCAAGATGGCTTGAATGCTAGAACCAAACTGACATAGTAATGGCACACAAGAGCTTGAAATCCTGGATCCTTCAAATGGTTATGAAGGGTTTATTATATAGGAATTGAGGATGAAATAAATGGTTGAGATCAATCCCAGAGATAGGGAGATGAATGGTTGAGATAAAAAGGAACTAGAGAAGCCATCAGTAAACTTCGCCTCTTCAATTGGTAAAGAGGAGATAGAGTTTGGTTGACTGAAGAGCTAATTATGAGTTACCTTTTAGAACTAAAGAGGTGGGTGGAGTTACCCATGTGAACTAAAGAGGTGGGTGAATCTACCCATGTGGACTGGAGAGATGGGTGGAGTAACCCATGTGATCTGATTAGAGTTATCTCTTTGAAGATAAATGAATATTTAATTCATTTATTTAATTAACTTTTTCAACATGTGAGATAATTGAATTCTTTTTGATTTAGAATTGCTTTATTGAATGAAATTAAATTAATTTAATTAGTAAGTTTAAATATTTGAATTTAAACTATAGGAAATTGAATTTAATTAGTTAATTAATGGTAATTAATCAATTAAGGTTAATTAATTAAATAAAATTAATTATTTAATTAATTTTGGGAATTTGATTAGATGATTTGGAGAATGAATTTAGAGGAAAATAGATGATTAATTAATGATTAAAAAACCATTAATTAATAGATGAAAATTAGTGTTTTTAATGTAAAGTCACAAGCCTGTCCATTTTCGGGTGTCTACAAATATTCTCATCCTAACTTGATATGTAAGGTACATGACATGTGTTAATGCCAAATTATTCACGGTGGTTAACATAGTTTAGAAAACTAATTAAAAGCCCAGTAAGTCAAGGAGTGTTTTGGTCATGTGAAGCAGTTTCAAGTGGTTCCTAGAAAATCATGTGAAAATCATGTTCCAAATCCTATTTTGGTACATGGAGAGAGGATTCTGAAGAAGTATTTGGAATTCAGCTTTATACTTTCCACCTTCCTACATGTTATTTGTTTAGGGATGCGACTATCCTCTATGTAAAATGCACGGTTGACCAAATCTCAAAAAATGGAAAACACAACAGATTTTTCGTGAAATTTTTAGCATTTGTTCTTCATGATATGCATATTTTGTGGTGGAAAACCACAAAAAATTTGCAAATCTGAAAAAAAAGTTTTACTCTTTTTTTTTTTTTTCGTCTTTGGTGCATTTTATATAGAGATTAGCCGTTGCCTTTGTCTAGCCTGTTATAATTAGAAAATGTTATAATTTATGGTTTCTGAAATAGAGAGATATTCAGATGTTTTATTAATGAAGATAAAAAAATTAAAAAATAAATACTTTAGGAATTTGTGTCCACATCAAAAGACAAAGAGGAAAGGACCTTACGTTAAGATTTTTTTGATTTTCATATAAGATGCAAAGAAGTAAATGGCATTTTATTTTATTGAAAAAAGAGAGGTAAGTATTTTTAATTCTAAAATAGAATAATTCAATTAGTAAAGCATTATTGTAATGGTAAAATTTTGCGTTTATTAAGTTTTGGTTTTAGAAAAGTATTTTTAATATATAGATATTTAGGTAGATGGTCTAATTTGATGTAGAATTAGTTTTTTCTTTGTCTTATATTATCTAGCTAACCATGTTATATATATATATATATA